>OZ035825.1:47999074-48109388 GCA_964034765.1 Knipowitschia caucasica
GGAGAGGGGGGAGAGAGGGAGAGAGGAGAGGAGAGAGAGAGGAGAAGAGAGAGAGAGGAGAGGCAGAGGAGAGGGGAGAGAGGAGGGGGATGGGGGAGAGAGAGGGAGAGAGGAGAGGAGAGAGAAGAGAGGAGAGGGAGAGGAGAGAGAGAGGATGAGAGAGAGAGAGAGGGAGAGAGGGAGGAGGAGGAGAGGAGAGAGGAGAGGAGGCGAGGAGAGGAGAGAGAGGGAGGGAGAGGAGAGAGAGGAGGGGAGAGAGAGAGAGAGGAGGAGAGAGGATGGAGGAGGAGGGGGAGAGAGGAGAGAGACGGGGAGAGGAGGAGGAGAGGAGGAGAGGAGGAGAGGGGAAGAGGAGAGGAGAGAAGAGGGAATGAGAGAGGAGGGGAGAGGAGAGGGGGAGGGAGAGAGAGGGTGAGGAGAGGGAAGAGAGAGGAGGAGAGAGGGAGAGAGGAAGAGAGAGGAGAGAGGAGGGGAGAGGGAGAGAGAGAGAGGAGGGAGGAGAGAGGAGAGAGGAGGAGGAGAGGGGAGGACGGGGAGAGAGAGGAGGAGAGGAGGAGAGAGAGGAGGAGGAGAGAGGGAGAGAGGGAGGAGAGGAGGAGAGAGGAGAGGAGAAGTGGGAGAGAGGAGAAGAGGAGAGGAGAGAAGGGAGGAAGGAGAGGGAGGAGGAGGCGGGAGGGAGGAGAGGGAGAGAGGGGAGAGAGAGGAGGGAAGAGGAGAGAGAGAGAAGGGAGAGGAAGAGGAGGGAGAGGAGAGGAGGAGAGGAGAGAGGGAGGGGAGAGAGGGAGAGAGGGGGAGAGAGGAGAGGGAGAGGGACGGTGAGAGGGAGGGAGAGAGAAGAGGAGAGGAGGAGGAGAGAGGAGAGGGAGAGGGGAGAGAGAGAGGAGGAGAGGGGAGAGGAGAGAGGAGAGAGAGAGGGGAGGAGAGAGGGAGAGGAGAGAGAGGAGAGGAGAGAGGGAAGAGAGAGAGGAGAGAGAGGAGAGGAGAGAGAGGGAGAGAGAGAGAGGAGGAGAGAGAGAGGAGAGAGAGAGGAGAGAGAGAGGAGGAGAGGAGAAGGAGGAGAGGAGAGAGAGGAGAGGAGAGGAGAGAGGGAGAGAGAGAGGAGAGGAGAGAGGAGAGAGGGAGAGAAGGAGGAGAGGAGAGAGGAGGAGAGGAGAGGAGGAGAGAGGAGGAGAGGGAGAGAGAGGAGAGAGGAGGAGAGAGAGAGAGAGGGAGGAGAGGAGAGGAGAGAGAGGGAGAGGAGGAGAGGAGAGAGAGGGAGAGAGGAAGAGAGAGAAGAGAGAGGAGGGGAGAGGAGAGGAAGAGAGGAGAGAGAGGGAGAGAGGAGAGAGAGGAGAGAGGAGGAGAGGAAGAGAGAGAGGAAGGAGAGGAGAAGAGGGAGGGAGAGAGAGAGAGAGGAGAGAATAGGAGAAGGAGAGAGGAGGAGAGAGAGAGAGAGAGGGAGAGAGAGGAGAAGAAAGAGGAAGAGAGGGAGAGGAGAGAGAGGAAGAGGAGAAGGAGAGAGGAGAAGCGAGAGAGGAGAGGGGAGGGATGAGAAGAGGAGAGAGAGATGAGGAGAAGAGGAGAGGAGAGGGAGATGAGAAGGAGAGGAGAGAGAGGGAGAGGAGAGGAGAAGAGGAGAGAAGAGAGGAGAAGAGGAGAGAGAGGAGGAGAGAGAAGAGAGGAGAGAGAGAGGAGAGAGGAGAGAGAGAGAGAGAGGAGAGGAAGAGGGAGAGGAGGGAGGGAGAGAGGAGAGAGAAGGGAGGAGAGGGAGAGAGAAGGAGAGAGAGGAAGAGAGGAGAGAAGAGAGAGAGGGAGAGAAGAGGAGGAGGAGAGAGGAGAGGAGAGAGGAGAGAGAGGAAGAGGGAGGGAGAGAGAGAGAGAAGGAGAGGGAGAGAGAGGAGGAGAGAGAGAGGGGCGGAAGGAACGCAGGGGAGGAGAGCGCTGGAAGGACTGAGGACCAGAGATGAGACCCACAGAGGCGAAGACACCCAAGAGAGGGAGGAGAGGCAGGAGCGAGAGATGGATGGACCAGAGAGAGAGAGAGCATGAGACCAGGAGAACGAAGGAGCGAGGGAGCGAGAAGGCGATGGAGGGGAGACAGGCGAAGAGAAGTAGAGGTGAGAGGAGGGACGTAGGAGAGGATGAGACCAGCGAAGCGAGAGGGAAGGAAGGGAGACCCAAGAGAGATGGGACCAGAAAGAACGAGAGGATGACCCAGAGGGCCCAGAGAGACCGAGAGAGAGGACGAGGAGAGAGAGAAGAGAGAGACAGAGAAGGAGAGAGATAGTGGAGAGAGAGAAGAGCAGCGGAGACCAGACGAGAGGAGCGAGAGAGAGGGGGAGAAGACCCAAGGAGAGCTGAGAAGAGACCCAAACCAGGAAGGAGGGAGGGAAGGAGAGAGAGACCAGAGAGAGACCAGAGAGACCCAGGAGAGAGACCAGAGAGACCAAGAGAGAGACCAGAGAGAGACCAGAGAGACCCAAGAGAGAGACCAGAGAGACCCAGAGAAGAGACCAGAGAGAGACCGAGAGAGAGAGACCAGAGAAGAGACCGAAGAGAGAGAGAGAGAGAGACCGAGAGAGAGACCAGAGAGATAGAGACCGAAGAGAGGCCAGAAAGAGACCAGAGAGACCAGAGAGAGAGACCGAAGAGAGACCAGAAAGAGACCAGAAAGAGACCAGAGAGAGACCAGAGATAAACCAGAGACAGACCAGAGACAGACCAGAGACAGACCAGAGGGACCAGAGTGAAAGAAAAGAGGGGGGAGACCAGAAAGAGACAAAAGATACCAGAAAAAGACGAGCAAGAGAGAGCAGAGACCATAGAGAGACCAGAGAGAGAGACGGCTTCAAACTCACGGTGCAGCAGGTCACGGCGAGGCTGAAGAAAGCAGGAGGACAGTCTCCCACCAGGTTCTCAAAGGCCTCCACGTCCAAACCAAAGTCCTGCTCAAAGAAACAAGGTTCAATCACAGCTGACTCTAAGTAACTACATGCTACAAGGACAGCACTGGGTCTCTGTCTGGGCCCTCTCTGGTCTCTCTCTCTGGTCCCTCTCTCTGGTCCCTCTCTCTCTGGTCTCTCTCTCTGGTCTCTCTCTCTGGTCCCTCTCTCTGGTCTCTCTCTCTGGTCTCTCTCTCTGGTCTCTCTCTCGGGTCTCTCTCTCTGGTCTCTCTCTCTGGTCTCTCTCTCTGGTCTCTCTCTCTGGTCTCTCTCTCTGGTCTCTCTCTCTGGTCTCTCTCTCTGGCCTCTCTCTCTGGCCTCTCTCTGGTCTCTCTCTCTGGTCTCTCTCTCTGGTCTCTCTCTCTGGTCTCTCTCTCTGGTCTCTCTCTCTGTTCTCTCTCTCTGGTCTCTCTCTCTGGTCTCTCTCTCTGGTCTCTCTCTCTGTTCTCTCTCTCTGGTCTCTCTCTCTGGTCTCTCTCTCTGTTCTCTCTCTCTGGTCTTCCTCTCTGGTCTTCCTCTCTCTGGTCTCTCTCTCTGGTCTCTCTCTCTGGTCTCTCTCTCTGGTCTCTCTCTCTGGTCTCTCTCTCTCTGGTCTCTCTCTCTGGCCTCTCTCTGGTCTCTCTCTCTGGTCTCTCTCTCTGGTCTCTCTCTCTGGTCTCTCTCTCTCTCTGGTCTCTCTCTCTGGTCTCTCTCTCTGGTCTCTCTCTCTGGTCTCTCTCTCTGGTCTCTCTCTCTGGTCTCTCTCTCTGGTCTCTCTCTCTGGTCTCTCTCTCTGGTCTCTCTCTCTGGCCTCTCTCTCTGGTCTCTCTCTCTGGTCTCTCTCTCTGGTCTCTCTCTCTGGTCTCTCTCTCTGGTCTCTCTCTCTGGTCTCTCTCTCTGGTCTCTCTCTCTGTTCTCTCTCTCTGGTCTCTCTCTCTGGTCTCTCTCTCTGGTCTCTCTCTCTGGTCCCTCTCTCTGGTCCCTCTCTCTGGTCCCTCTCTCTGGTCTCTCTCTCTGGTCTCTCTCTCTGGTCCCTCTCTCTGGTCTCTCTCTGGTCTCTCTCTCTGGTCTCTCTCTGGTCCCTCTCTCTGGTCCCTCTCTCTGGTCTCTCTCTCTGGTCTCTCTCTCTGGTCCCTCTCTCTGGTCCCTCTCTCTGGTCTCTCTCTCTGGTCCCTCTCTCTGGTCCCTCTCTCTGGTCTCTCTCTCGGGTCTCTCTCTCTGGTCTCTCTCTCTGGTCTCTCTCTCTGGTCTCTCTCTCTGGTCTCTCTCTCTGGTCTCTCTCTCTGGTCTCTCTCTCGGGTCTCTCTCTCTGGTCTCTCTCTCTGGTCTCTCTCTCTGGTCTCTCTCTCTGGTCTCTCTCTCTGGTCTCTCTCTCTGGTCTCTCTCTCGGGTCTCTCTCTCTGGTCTCTCTCTCTGGTCTCTCTCTCTGGTCTCTCTCTCTGGTCTCTCTCTCTGGTCTCTCTCTCTGGTCCCTCTCTCTGGTCCCTCTCTCTGGTCTCTCTCTCTGGTCCCTCTCTCTGGTCCCTCTCTCTGGTCTCTCTCTCTGGTCCCTCTCTCTGGTCTCTCTCTCGGGTCTCTCTCTCTGGTCTCTCTCTCTGGTCTCTCTCTCTGGTCTCTCTCTCTGGTCTCTCTCTCTGGTCTTTCTGCTGTAGGTGAAGTTATATTCACTAGTTTTAGCACTTAGTGAGAGATGACAGAGCGACTGTGGGAGAGCCCTGGTGCTAACAGCTAACGCTAACAGAGTCTGGTACCTCTGTTCTTGGGAGAAAATCTGGATCTGCTTCGATCCTGGCGATGATCTCACACAGAATGATGCCGTACGCGAAGACATCCACCTGAAGAAGAGAGACACGTCACCTCTGATTGGTCCCTCGGAGGGGAAATGTCAGTGTTGCATCAGCAGGTACAGTTAATATATATATAATTATTATCACAGATGCATGTGTGTGTGTGTGTCTGTATACGTACATGCATATTCATGTGTATATTTTTTTTACATTTGTTATTGTTTTATCCCTATAATGTTTTATTGTTTCCCACTGTTCTTTCTGTGCCTGTTAAGAACCGTGGGTGGCTTCTGTGTGAAGAGCAGTAGGAATAAGGAGCACAAGATAAATTAACTTTAACTTTAACTTGTTTGCACCAAGACCCAAAGCCATTTCTAGTTTGTGACTTCTTGTTACTCACATAGAAATAAAATAAGTCTGAACAATAACTCCATACTAAAATACAATACAATTCCCAACTTTAGCATAATATAGAAGCAAGTGTACAATCTCTAGTTTAGCATAATATAGAAGCTAGTATAAACTCTCTAGCTTTAGCATCATAAAGAAGCAAGTGTAAAATACCGTTTATTGTAGTGCATAAATACATAGTTGTTGTGTCATGTTTACGTCCGTACATGTCAGCAGTGACTCATGTGGTTTCATAAATACACATAAACACATTTGTGTTGTAAATGTGATCCTATACTTGTGTTATTGCACTAATGGTTGGACGCTAAACTACATGTTGTTCCATTGTTCTGATTCTGTAATGCAAGGCAAGGCAAGGCAAGTTTATTTGTATAGCACAATTCATACACAAGGCAACTCAAAGTGCTGAACAAGATAGCATTAAAATCATAAATAATCACAGAACATTAAAACGAAAGATAAAAATATAAAATCCCTCAGTTGTATGCACAGCTAAACAGCACCGTTTTTAACTTGGTTTTAAACATTGTCAGAGAGGAGGCCTGTCTCACATCTTCAGGAAGACTGTTCCAGATTTTAGCAGCATGAATCTGAAAAGCAGCCTCCCCATGTTTAGTTCTGACTCTGGGCACTAACAGGAGTCCAGTCCCTGTGCTCCTCAGAGTCCGGGCTGGTTCATATGGGACTAACATGTCACTAATATATTTTGGTGCGAGGCCATGGAGAGACTTGTAACAAGCAGAGCTGTTTTAAAGTCTATTCTCTGAGTCTGTAATGACAATAACGTTTAATCTTTCTCCCATGTGCTTATGTGTTTCAACGGCTTGATTCTCTGATCTGCTGCTGGTGAATCCACAGCTTTGTAAAGTCCTCCCAGACGACTGCTTTCGTGATTTAGGGCGATATATAAATAAATGTAGTTGAATGTGTATGAACTGTACCTTCTCGTCATAGACCTCTCCTCTCAGCACTTCCGGGGCCATCCAGTAGGGGGAGCCCACGATGGCCAGCTGTGGTTTGTTTACACCGTCACTGAGAGAACGAGGATTTGGAGGTTAGCGTTGTTAGCGTCTTTAGCTAATTGTTTATTTACATTTATGAAGGGACCGTCCGTCACTGACCTGTAGTCTGGGATCTTCTCTGCGAGTCCGAAGTCTCCCACCACCGCAGAAAACTGTCCCCCGTCACAGCGAACGAGACAGTTCTGTAGGAGAGAGACCAGAGAGAGAGACCAGAGAGAGACCAGAGAGAGACCAGAGAGAGAGACCAGAGAGAGAGACCAGAGAGAGACCAGAGAGAGAGACCAGAGAGAGACCAGAGAGAGAGACCAGAGAGAGAGACCAGAGAGAGAGACCAGAGAGAGAGACCAGAGAGAGAGACCAGAGAGAGAGACCAGAGAGAGAGAGACCAGAGAGAGAGACCAGAGAGAGAGACCAGAGAGAGAGACCAGAGAGAGACCAGAGAGAGAGACCAAAGAGAGAGACCAGAGAGAGAGACCAGAGAGAGACCAGAGAGAGAGACCAGAGAGAGAGACCAGAGAGAGACCAGAGAGAGACCAGAGAGAGAGACCAGAGAGAGACCAGAGAGAGACCAGAGAGAGACCAGAGAGAGAGACCAGAGAGAGAGACCAGAGAGAGAGAGACCAGAGAGAGAGACCAGAGAGAGAGACCAGAGAGAGAGACCAGAGAGAGACCAGAGAGAGAGACCAAAGAGAGAGACCAGAGAGAGAGACCAGAGAGAGAGAGACCAGAGAGAGAGACCAGAGAGAGAGACCAGAGAGAGAGACCAGAGAGAGACCAGAGAGAGAGACCAGAGAGAGACCAGAGAGAGAGACCAGAGAGAGACCAGAGAGAGACCAGAGAGAGAGACCAGAGAGAGAGACCAGAGAGAGAGACCAGAGAGAGAGACCAGAGAGCGAGACCAGAGAGAGACCAGAGAGAGACCAGAGAGAGAGACCAGAGAGAGACCAGAGAGAGACCAGAGAGAGAGACCAGAGAGAGACCAGATAGAGAGACCAGAGAGAGACCAGAGAGAGAGACCAGAGAGAGAGACCAGAGAGAGAGACCAGAGAGAGAGACCAGAGAGAGAGACCAGAGAGAGAGACCAGAGAGAGGGACCAGAGAGAGAGACCAGAGAGAGAGACCAGAGAGAGAGACCAGAGAGAGACCAGAGAGAGACCAGAGAGAGACCAGAGAGAGACCAGAGAGAGACCAGAGAGAGACCAGAGAGAGACCAGAGAGAGAGACCAGAGAGAGAGACCAGAGAGAGAGACCAGAGAGAGAGACCAGAGAGAGACCAGAGAGAGAGACCAGAGAGAGAGACCAGAGAGAGAGACCAGAGAGAGACCAGAGAGAGAGACCAGAGAGAGACCAGAGAGAGGGACCAGAGATAGAGATCAGAGAGAGAGACCAGAGAGAGAGAGTCCATTATTTCTCCAAGATTTCTGGCGTATCTATTTATCAATCTATAAAGAATAATCGGTGGCATTCCATATTGCAGTATATGTAATAATAAGTCCATGCCATGTCTGGTGAAGGACCAGTGTAGCACCATGAGTCACAGTGTAGTACCATGGGTCTCATTGCTGGTACCATGGGTCTCAGTGCTGGTACCATGGGTCTCATTGCTGGTACCATGGGTCTCAGTGCTGGTACCATGGGTCTCAGTGCCGGTACCATGGGTCTCAGTGCTGGTACCATGGGTCTCATTGCTGGTACCATGGGTCTCAGTGCCGGTACCATGGGTCTCAGTGCTGGTACCATAGGTCTCAGTGCTGGTACCATGGGTCACAGTGCCGGTACCATGGGTCACACTGTAGTACCATGGGTCTCAGTGCTGGTACCATGGGTCTCAGTGCTGGTACCATGGGTCTCAGTGCTGGTACCATGGGTCACAGTGCCGGTACCATGGGTCACAGTGCCGGTACCATGGGTCACAGTGCTGGTACCATAGGTCTCAGTGCTGGTACCTTGGAGGTGAGGTCGCGGTGGAAGATGCCTTTGCTGTGCAGATACTGAAGTCCTCGAGCGATGTCCAGAGAGAGAGAAACCCTCACGGCCCACGACAGGTACAGCTCACTGTCCAGCAGCTGCTCCAGGTTCCCCCAGTTTATGTACTGCACACACAACACTGTCAGACTGTACAACGAACCAGAGGGACCAGATCGATGGGATATTGGAGATTCTTTAGTGAGACAATGGTTTAGAATGGGATAAGTAATAATAATCATGGGTACCAAAGTGAGGTTCTCAGATCAGTACCAGGACATGGTGTTTGGTACTCACATATGGAGCTATTATTGTTTCAATAATATTTGTGTGTGCGTAAACAGATTTGTGTGTGCGTAAAAAGATTTGTGCGTGCGTAACCAGATTTGTGTGTGCGTAACCAGATTTGTGTGTCCGTAAAAAGATTTGTGCGTGCGTAACCAGATTTGTGTGTGTGTAAAAGAAATATTTGTGCGTGTGTAAATAGATTTGTATGTACGTATCAAGATTTGTGTGTGCGTAAAAAGATTTGTGTGTGCGTAGAAAGATTTGTGTGTGTGTAAAGAAAAAAAAAGTACGTTTTACACACAAGTTTTTTTTTTACACACAAATCTTTTGACGCAGTCCTGCCTTCGCAGATTCGCAAGTGTAACTTGGACTGTGTGCGTGCCAAACAGATTTGTGTGTGTGTAATTTGACATTTGTATCTGTAACAGAACAATCTGTGTGTAAATAACCGCGTTGTACGAAGAGAAGAACGGAAAAAAGCCTAAGTGCTACGCACAGGCTCTGTTTTACACACAAATCTCTTTTTGACACACCTCTGCCGCCAAGCGTGTGTCAAAAAGATTCGTAAGTGTAATGTGGTTGTTCTAGCAGTACACCAGCAGATGGTGCTGTTGTAGCTGGTTATTACCTACAGGCAAGCAAACCAAAACCTACTGCCTTGACAAGACACACTACCGCAGCTGTTTATGATATTTTTTTCCTATATTCAAAATCCTGTCATTCACACCACTGTATGATACATGGATCTATTATAATAACTGGATAGGGTGTTACTAGCTTGGAGCTGAAGGATTCTCGCGTACTGCAGACTAAATTCACGTTGGCTACAAAGAAATTTTCCCCATAGAACTCAAAGTAAACTAAAACAGCTGACAGAGAACCTGACAGAGAACCTACAGCTTTCATAAAGGTCGGATTTTGTGGGAATTTTAGTGTTCCTTGTCATCCTGAACTTTTCTTCTTCTTAAATCCTTCGGTTTTCTTTAAATCTACACTTTAGTGCCACAAACTCTGCTGGTTTGCTTACGTGTAGGTAATAACCAGCTACAACAGCACCACCTGCTGGTGTACTGCTAGAACAACCACATTACACTTACAAATCTTTTTGACACACGCTTGGCGGCAGAGGTGTGTCAAAAAGAGATTCGTGTAAAACAGAGCCTGTGCGTAGCACTTAGGCTTTTTTCCGTTCTTCTCTTTGTACAACGCGGTTATTTACACACAGATTGTTCTGCTACAGATACAAATGTCAAATTACACACACACAAATCTGTTTACGCACACAGTCCAAGTTACACTTGCGAATCTGCGAAGGCAGGACTGCGTCAAAAGATTCGTGTGTAAAAAAAAAAACTTGAGTGTAAAACGTACTTTTTTTTTTCTTTACACATACACAAATCTTTCTACACACACACAAATCTTTTTACGCACACACAAATCTTGATACGTACATACAAATCTATTTACACACGCACAAATATTTCTTTTACACACACACAAATCTGGTTACACACGCACAAATCTGGTCACGCACGCACAAATCTGGTTACGCACGCACAAATCTTTTTACGCACACACAAATATTATTGAAAAAATAATAGCTCCATACTCACACCATTTGCCGCGCGGTTCTTAAAGGCGCTATACCCGTTTCTGCAATGTTTGAATGTTTAGCACCGCCCCCCAACTCGCTCAATGGCTTCTCATTTCCCCTACGCTCTCATAACACAGAGCCACCTAGTTTATTGCGATCTGATACATATGCTAACATTAGCATTAGCACAACTTCTTGTAAGCTGTGCAACAATCACTGATGAAATGGTACTAAAGCAATGCACTGCTAACACAATATATAAGTACAAGAATACCACTAGTTTCGCGTCCGAATGTATTAATTTAAAACCTTAGAATATATTCTAATATTTAATTATAATGTGTTATAGAGCTCCTCAAAGCAGCAGCAGCAATTCTTCCGATCATTTTTCTTGATAACAGAACTCTCAAACCAATAATGACCGAAGCCCCAATGCAATCTCTGTTTGTAATTCAGGTGTGTAAAATACTGCCATTACTCTGCAAGTACAAAACGCTTTCAGCACCTGTCACTACACACTTGTCTGTGTAGAGAAGCCAACGGAGCTAGCGGAGCTAGCCACGCTCAATAAACAACTACATATCTATCAATCAACACCATTAAACGTCAATCGGACAATACAGTACACATATACATCCTTAACACACATGCACGGATGATTTCAGAATTTGCTGTTAACGTTTTCATGACAAAAATACTGTTTTAAAGTGACAAAAAGCGATTGCGAAAAACCCGGAAGTTACCATGAAACAACTAGCTAGCTTAGCTGTTACCTGCCTAGCACGTCCCGGTGAAACCTTTGGGAGCTAACTATTTTATTTACAGTCATTAAATACATTTCGAATTACAAGGGTTGTCTAATATTTGTTCAAATTTTTTTATTCAATTATTTTGTTCATTTTTTATTTTAGAATTATATTCGAATTTTGAAGTCGAAGCCCCGGCACTGTAGAGGCAAGAGGACGCAGGCTGTTCGCTTCTTGTTCTGTGAGTGGAGGCTCCCGCTCAGACTCTACTCAGCACTTTTCACTGCTTGGAATTCTTACACAGCTGAATCAATTACCTCAAGTTTTCAATTAAATGATGTATTATGATACAACTTGTATGTAGTAAAAAGCATTTTTATGAACTACTTAGAAAAAAAATCGGGTATAGCTTCTTTAATTGAGATTTTATATTTGCTACTTTGTAATTCTAAAGTTTATATCAGCTCAGATAATCCACTCAATCCAAGTCAAATAATGACTCACTGGTCTCTTTCCTAAAAATGCAAAACAAAACAAAAAATCAAACAATGTTCTGTTTGATAAAACAGGCGAGCTCGAAGCCCAGTGCTTGGGTGGGTTTATTTTCTATACTCCGAGAGTGCAACAAAATGGTGGAGGCAGTGCAGAGAGTGTTTACAACGAAATTAGCACACACAAAAAACAAGTTCACACTGACACATAGGTCACCTTTAAGTTTCAAGTTAACGCCTCTGTAACCAGCGGCAGACTGTGCCAAACACGGCTCCTGGCCCCTCCCACTGACACAATTATTTTGGAAGAAATTACATTACATCATTATACTCTCAAAACATGTACATTTAGTTACGCACATCACATGGGCATAATTCCCATTTAACCCACCAGGAAATAATGTCCTGGTTCGATCCTCGCGCACAGACCCAGAGGAGCGCAACAGACCGATAAATGTGTGTAGATGTATTTCTGACCCGCACAAGTGTGTACCTTTGGTGAACTAGTAACTGAGAGATGCGTGTGGATGTTTGAATGGAAGTGCAGGTGTGTGTGTGCGTGCAGGTGTGTGTGTGCGAGCAGGTGTGTGTGTGCCTGCAGGTGTGTGTGTGCGAGCAGGTGTGTGTGTGCGTGCAGGTGTGTGTGTGCGTGCAGGTGTGTGTGTGCGAGCAGGTGTGTGTGTGCCTGCAGGTGTGTGTGTGCGAGCAGGTGTGTGTGTGCGTGCAGGTGTGTGTGTGCGTGCAGGTGTGTGTGTGTGTGCAGGTCTGTGTGTGCGAGCAGGTGTGTGTGTGCGAGCAGGTGTGTGTGTGTACGTGCAGGTGTGTGTGTGCGAGCAGGTGTGTGTGTGCCTGCAGGTGTGTGTGTGCGAGCAGGTGTGTGTGTGCGTGCAGGTGTGTGTGTGCGTGCAGGTGTGTGTGTGCGAGCAGGTGTGTGTGTGCGTGCAGGTGTGTGTGTGCGTGCAGGTGTGTGTGTGCGTGCAGGTGTGTGTGTGCGTGCAGGTGTGTGTGTGCGTGCAGGTGTGTGTGTGCGTGCAGGTGTGTGTGTGCGTGCAGGTGTGTGTGTGTGTGCAGGTCTGTGTGTGCGAGCAGGTGTGTGTGTGCGAGCAGGTGTGTGTGTGTACGTGCAGGTGTGTGTGTGCGTTTGTGTGTGCGTGCAGGTGTGTGTGTGCGTGCAGGTGTGTGTGCGAGCAGGTGTGTGTGTGCGAGCGGGTGTGTGTGTGCGAGCAGGTGTGTGTGCGAGCAGGTGTGTGTGTGCGAGCAGGTGTGTGTGTGCGTGCAGGTGTGTGTGTGCGAGCAGGTGTGTGTGTGCGCGCAGGTGTGTGTGTGCGCGCAGGTTTGTGTGTGTGCGCGCAGGTGTGTGTGTGCGCGCAGGTGTGTGTGTGCCGCGTGCAGCATGAAAGTCAGCCTTGCATGATACTATATTCGTGCACGTAGCTAGAGACGGACGGCTCCGTCACACTGCACCACCTCCCCCACACTGCACCACCTCCCCCACACTGCACCACCTCCCCCACACTGCACCACCTCCCCCACACTGCACCACCTCCCCCTCGGGAGGAGTCTATTTGTGAAATACGCAAAAGCGCTCACTAACTTAAGTGATAGTACACATTTCTGATATTTGTCGCGCATGCGTACCTGCGTACCACTAATGTGCACCCCTGATAATAATATTTCCCCGAGTGTCGGACTTATAAAGCCATTTATAAGTGAACAAATGGATATGTTTAATGGAAGAAGAGACGGCCATATTTATTTAGATGGAACAGTGAAAGTGATTGAGCACAGCTCTGGACAGTTCATTTATGAAGTACCTCTGTGAGAGCGTGGAGCTGCCCTTCATGAACACACACACCCAGGAACCTGCACAGACACAAGTACTACTGTTAGAAACATGTTCAAATGGACCAGAGAGAGACCAGAGAGAGACCAGAGAGAGACAGAGAGAGAGAGAGACCAGAGAGAGACCAGAGAGAGACCAGAGAGAGACCAGAGAGAGACCAGAGAGAGACCAGAGAGAGACCAGAGAGAGACCAGAGAGAGACCAGAGAGAGACCAGAGAGAGAGAGAGAGACCAGAGAGAGAGAGAGACCAGAGAGAGACCAGAGAGAGACCAGAGAGAGACCAGAGAGACCAGAGAGAGACCAGAGAGAGACCAGAGAGAGACCAGAGAGAGACCAGAGAGAGAGAGAGAGAGAGAGACCAGAGAGAGACCAGAGAGAGACCAGAGAGAGACCAGAGAGAGAGAGAGAGACCAGAGAGAGACCAGAGAGAGAGAGAGAGAGACCAGAGAGAGACCAGAGAGAGACCAGAGAGAGAGAGAGAGAGAGAGAGACCAGAGAGAGACCAGAGAGAGAGAGAGAGAGAGAGAGACCAGAGAGAGACCAGAGAGAGACCAGAGAGAGACCAGAGAGAGACCAGAGAGAGACCAGAGAGAGAGAGAGAGACCAGAGAGAGACCAGAGAGAGACCAGAGAGAGACCAGAGAGAGACCAGAGAGAGACCAGAGAGACCAGAGAGAGACCAGAGAGAGAGAGAGACCAGAGAGAGACCAGAGAGAGACCAGAGAGAGACAGAGAGAGAGACCAGAGAGAGAGAAAGCAGAGAGAGACCAGAGAGAGACCAGAGAGAGACCAGAGAGACCAGAGAGAGACCAGAGAGAGAGAGAGACCAGAGAGAGACCAGAGAGAGACCAGAGAGAGAGACCAGAGAGAGAGAAAGCAGAGAGAGACCAGAGAGACCAGAGAGAGACCAGAGAGAGAGACCAGAGAGAGAGAAAGCAGAGAGAGACCAGAGAGAGAGACCAGAGACCAGAGAGAGAGACCAGAGAGAGAGAAAGCAGAGAGAGAGAAAGCAGAGAGAGACCAGAGAGAGAGAGAGAGAGACCAGAGAGAGAGAGAGAGAGACCAACAAGGGAGTTATGCGTGTCATGTGTCGATGATGTCATGTGTCGATGGTGTCTTGTCTTGATGGTGTCATGTGTTGATGGTTCCAGGACTCACCGCAGGATGTTGGGGTGGCACAGGCGGTTCATGAGCTGCACCTCTCGCAGCATGTTGGCTTTGTTAGAGGCCAAAGTGTTCATCTTCAGAGCCATCACCTGACCAGTCATCCTGTGCTGCACCTGGATACACACAGGCACACACACACACAGAGACACACACACACACACACACAGAGACACACACAGAGAGAGAGACACAGAGACACACACACACAGAGACACACACAGAGAGACACAGAGACACACACACACAGAGAGACACACACACAGAGACACACACACACACAGACACACAGAGAGACACAGACACACAGAGAGACACACAGAGAGACACACACACACAGACACAGAGACACACACACACAGAGACACACACAGAGAGACACAGAGACACACACACACACACACACACACACAGACACAGAGACACACACAGAGAGACACAGAGACACACACACACAGACACAGAGACACACACAGAGAGAGACACAAACACAAAGAGACACACGCACAGAAACACAAAGACAGAGAGACACACACAGAGACACAGACAGACAGAGACACACAGAGACACAGAGACACAGAGACACACACAGAGACACAGACAGACAGAGACACACAGAGACAGAGAGACACACACACACAGACACGCAGACACACACAGAAAGAGAGACACACGAAGTTAGTTATTAAACTAGTGAAACATGTTTGAAAAACCTGCTTAAGTCAAGGAATGTCAAGCCCTAAATCTGATCAGTAAGACCAGAGGGAGAGACCAGAGAGAGACCAGAGGGAGATCAGAGAGAGACCAGAGGGAGACCAGAGGGAGACCAGAGAGAGACCAGAGGGAGATCAGAGCGAGACCAGAGAGAGCGCAGAAAGAGAGGAGAGAGAGAGCAGAGAGAGACCAGAGGGAGACAGGAGGGAGACCAGAGAGAGACCAGAGAGACCAGAAAGAGGCCAGAGAGAAACCATAGAGAGACCAGACAGGGACCAGAGAGACTCTGCACAGGACCAGAGAGAGACCAGAGGTGTTTCCAGGCCAGCTGAGAGAGCTGTCCCTCTGTGTCCTGGGTCTTCATCTGGTCTCCTCTTGGTCTCCTCCTGGTCTCTCTCTGGTCTCTTTGGTCTCCTCCTGGTGGGACATGTCCGGGACACCAGTGAAAGAGAGACCAGAGAATCTGTTTATCACCGTGGGGACAAAAAAGTAGAATCTACTTCTCTTTGTGAACAATGTCTAACTATAGTAAAAAAGGTTCTGTCTGGTCAGAGTCGAGCTGATGGACCATACAAAGTACAGGACTAGATGTGGACGGACCATAGACGGTACAGGACCAGGTCTGGACCATGGACTGCACAGAACCAGGTCTTGACCAAAGACTGTCCAGGACCAGGTCTGGACCATAGACTGCACAGGACCAGGACTGTCCAGGACCAGGTTTGTTTGTTTGTTTATTTATTTCCAGTAAAGACCATAGATGGTACAGGACCAGATCTGGACCACACACCTGGTCTTCAGCCCATCAGTTCAGTGCAGAGAGAGTATAATTAGAGCTGTAATAGGCTTTTCCCATCGCCGCTGCTGATCTGCTGAAAGCCACACAGTGACACGGACTCACCGTCAACACACGTCTAGACCCGGTTTATGACGAGAAGACGACGGTACAAATAGTAGAGTTTTATTTGATTATAGAAAAAATATAATATAGATCATGTGAGAGAATGAGTTTCATACAGTAATGTTTTGGACAAAGACACTTCATATGTCATTATCTTTTCACACCAAACACAGTGGTGATAAACTACTACTGAAGCCACAGCTGCCCTGGGGCACACTGACAGAAGCGAGGCAACCAGTTTGTACCGCCCGCCCCTCCCACCACCACCAACCATTCACACACTCACCAGACTCATTCTGATGTGGGGGAAGTGTCTTGCCTAAGGACACACTGACACCAACCCACTGTGGCACCTGGTGTCCCCAGAGGTCTCCCATCACAGTACTAACCAGACCTTGCACAGCTTAGCTTCAGAAGTCTGCTGGGATCTGGCTTTCACATTGCAGATAGACACAGACAGATGGATAGATACATTTGGATGTCAAACATTTCCATTATTTACTTTTATTATGTGTGTCTGTGTACCCTCTCTATGTGTGTATGTTAGTGTGTGTGTGTGTGTGTGTGTAGTGTGTGTGTGTGTAGTGTGTGTGTGTGTGTGTATGTTAGTGTGTGTGTGTCTGTGTGTGTTTGAGGAGGGGAGCGGTGATAAGAGCTGGAGGAATGTACTTCTCTTTGAACTCAGTCAATGATTCAAAAACAGCAAAACTCACAAAACAATGAGACGTTTGTGAACTTCATGAACGCAGCTTAACTGCCTTCATGTGTGTGTGTGTGTGTCTGCGTGTACGCCCTGTGTCTGTCCTATGTATGTGTGTGTGTCCTCTGTGTGTGTGTGTGTGTACGCTCTGTCTGTATGTGTGTGTGTATGTACGCTCTGTCTGTGTGTGTGTGTGTGTACGCTCTGTCTGTGTGTGTGTGTGTTATTATAATCCACTTACTCGGCACAGGTCCTGACCGCACACTGTGACCCACTGACAGAACCAGGAACAACCACAAATATACTATAAGTGTCTTGACACTTATAGTATTCAACAGCAGCAGCAGAATCACCAAATAATGCTAAGCTATCAGCTAATGGTTTAATTTTATTATTATTAGCTATTGTGTGTGTGTAAAAAAAAAGTATGTTTTACACACAAGTTTTTTTACACACAAATCTTTTGACGCAGTCCTGCCTTCGCAGATTCGCAAGTGTAACTTGGACTGTGTGCGTGTGTAAACAGATTTGTGTGTGTGTAATTTGACATTTGTATCTGTAACAGAACAATCTGTGTGTAAATAACCACGTTGTACGAAGAGAAGAACGGAAAAATCCTAAGTGCTACGCACAGGCTCTGTTTTACACAAATCTCTTTTTGACACACCTCTGCCGCTTAGCGTGTGTCAAAAAGATTCGTAAGTGTAATGTGGTTGTTCTAGCAGTACACCAGCAGATGGTGCTGTTGTAGCTGGTTATTACCTACACGCAAACAAACCAGCAGAGTTTGTGGCACTAAAGTGTAGATTTAAAGAAAACCGAAGGATTTAAGAAGAAGAAAAGTTCAGGACGACAAGGGACACTAACATCCCCACAAAATCCGACCTTTATGAAAGCTGTAGGTTCTCTGTCAGCTGTTTTAGTTTACTTTGAGTTCTATGGGGAAAATTTCTGTGTAGCCCACGTGAATTTAGTCTGCAGTACGCGAGAATCCTTCAGCTTCAAGCTAGTAACGCCCTATCCAGTTATTATAATAGATCCATGTGTCATACAGTGGTGTGAGTGACAGGATTTTGAATATAGGAAAAAAATATCATAAACAGCTGCGGTAGTGTGTCTTGTCAAGGCAGTTGGTTTTGGTTCGCTTATAACCAGCTACAACAGCACCATCTGCTGGTGTACTGCTAGAACAACCACATTACACTTACAAATCTTTTTGACACACTCCTGGCGGCAGAGGTGTGTCAAAAAGAGATTTGTGTAAAACAGAGCCTGTGCGTAGCACTTAGGCTTTTTCCGTTCTTTTCTTTGTACAACGTGGTTATTTACACACAGATTGTTCTGTTACAGATACAAATGTCAAATTACACACACACAAATCTGTTTACGCACGCACACAGTCCAAGTTACTTTTCCAACACATCTTTAACTGATAACAGCAGTTCAGAGATATTTGATTATCAAAATTAGTTTGACGACCCGTAAAAGTTGTTATTGTTTTGATTTTCATGTCCTGCCCTCCGCCGTTTCGCCAATCAGAAAGTGTCATGTAAGTCTGTGATCGGGTTGCCAGATCTGGTTAAGACTGTCCGCTCTCGACACAGTAACCCGGCTTCGATTCTGGACAGAGTCTTTTTGTATTTAATTGCATGTTATCACATTCTATGACAGATTGCTCTAAAAACGGTAAAAGACGTTTTTTTTTGCAGATTATAGCTTAATTGTAAAAAGAATAATTTAAGACCACATGTACAAAATTAAAATAATGTTAGTCTCTTTTTGATGTGGGACTTATACATGTTTGTCTAAAAAATAAGGAATAAATAAAATGTAAGGGTGATATCCTCTTGAGCAAACCCTGATGAGCTGAAGAAATACGTTCCAACATCTATTCTTCCCACTCCTATTTTGGAAATCAATTGCTTATTTATTTTGGATAATCTATAATTACATTGCTTTTATTTTGTTTTGTGTTTTTTATCTCAAATGTCCAAATAAAACAACAAAATTAAACATTCATTCAACATTAGCACGGCTCATGGCAATGTGAATGGAGACAAACAACTGATAAAATAATTCCCTGTGTTTGCTGCTGGATTTGGTGTGTATCTGGCAACCTGAGTCAGGGAGAGTGGGAGAGG
The DNA here is from genome assembly GCA_964034765.1 of Knipowitschia caucasica. Taxonomy (NCBI): domain Eukaryota; kingdom Metazoa; phylum Chordata; class Actinopteri; order Gobiiformes; family Gobiidae; genus Knipowitschia; species Knipowitschia caucasica. The sequence goes on from OZ035825.1 coordinate 48,017,742, forward strand.
ACTACACAATATTGACTGTGACTGCAGTACCACTTTTGGCCAGATTTTTACATATTGTTCCTTTAAAGTGGTTCTCACCCCCGCTCCTCGGAGCTTACGTCATGAAGAAGATGACATAGTCTGGGATCGCGTCTTTCATTCAGACAGAAGACATGTTTTATTGTCGATGGTAGAGACAGCACGAACAACACGAACACAGAATGCAAGTGTATTATACAGAGCGGAGGCATGGAGACCTCCAATCAGCAGCTGCCACGGTGCCATGTAGCTTGGCCTTCAGATAGACACAACAAGGGAAAAGTACTGGCTTCTGCACATTGATAGAATGATGAGTTTAACTTTAACAAAAGTTGCTTAAAAGTGTTATGAAATCTCACAGTCACTCACATTTCCTGTTCAAATCTTCCTCTAAATGGGGGTAGCCTGGAGGACTAAAGGGGGCGTGAACGAGACTGGGCCGTTTACATTGCTCTGGGCGGGGGGCTGCTGACGTCAGGTCCAACTTCTGTGCCAGTGTTGGCGCCAGATTCAAAATTCAAATGTAGTAATACAGGTCGCCAGCAGATGGCGCCTCACAGACGGTTTTAGGCAGAAAGTTTAACTTTCAACTAATTTGCACCAAAGTGACAAGATTATGACCAGGATATGTAGACAACACTATTGGACACTCATTTATACCGTTTATCAGCAAAAAAAAGTGGATTTGAGGGTGAGTTGTCCTTTAAGGCTAACGCTACGGTGATGTGACACTCAGTTTAAATGTTGGTTCATCAAAAAATAGTCACAAAGCGGCGTCTTTTGGCTCATTTTAGACCGTTCTTTAGCGTGGTCTTACTAAGAAACTAAAGGCATCTGGTCTGTCCAATATAACTGTTGTGTTCAAATAAATAAATAAATAAATATTTGAATTACTAAATGAAATGGACACCAATCCACCAATTATTAAGTAGTTATTTCTTCTGACAATTACAAAAATAAACCACTTTCTTTAAGACAAATACCGGCATGCACATGATGTGGATCATAAAGGCTATTGGTCCTCCCAACGGTCAATCATTCTGCTGATGCGTGCTCGTCCAATCAGACCAGAGAGTTTTGTTCAAAAAAGTGTAGGGGGCGGTTCTTTCCTAAAATGTGGAGAAACCCTCCTGTGTACTTTCATATTATATAAAAGCAGTAGAAGATGAAGTTTCAGATGAACACTTTAGCGTTGAGGACAGGGTTCAGACGGTGCGTGCCGCCTCCCGCAGCTTTAGTTAAAGGGATTTCAAATGAAGGTGAGAGCGAGGACTATTCTCAGTAGTTAGAGATCAATCTGCTTTAGACTTTCTCCTTATTATGTTAGCTTGGAGTAGAGACGCTGCTCCTTCAAGTCGGGATCGATCAGAGCACACAAATAAACTTGCCATGTCTCCATATTGACCCCACATGATGTTCATGTATAGCTCCTGATACTATGGACGATGCTAACCTGCGAGCTCAATGAAGGCCAACAGGGAAGTGCTCATGGATGAAGTTTTGCTCCAGCTCTCTCTGGCTCTAATTGACTTACATTAAAAAAGTAGACCAATATTTGCCACAATAAAGACCAACTACAGCCATCAACAGACATTATAAAAACATTTGATATTTTAATATTGACTTTGTAAATCCAGATATGAGCCAGTGTGTGTGTTTGTGTGCGTGCATGTGTGTGTGTTTGTGTGCGTATGTGTGCGTGCATGTGTTTGTGTGTGTTTATGTGCGTGCATGTGTGTGTGTGTTTGTGTCTGTTTGTGTACGTGTGTGTGTGTGTGTGTGCATGTGTGTGTGTTTGTGTGCGTGTCTGTTTGTGTACGTGTGTGTGTGTGTGTGTGTGCATGCGTTTGTGTGTGTTTATGTGCGTGCATGTGTGTGTTTGTGTTTGTTTGTGTACGTGTGTGTGTGTGTGCATGTGTGTGTGTTTGTGTGCGTGCCTGTGTTTGTGTGTGTGTGCGTTTGTGTGCGTGCATGTGTGTGTGTGTTTATGTGCGTGCGTGTCTGTCTGTGTACGTATGTGTGTGTGTGTTTATGCGCGTGCATGTGTGTGTGTGTTTGTGTCTGTTTGTGTACGTGTGTGTGTGTGTGCATGTGTGTGTTTGTGTGCATGTGTGCGTGCCTGTGTGTGTGTGTTTGTGTGTTTGTGTGTGCGTTTGTGTGCGTGCATGTGTGTGTGTGTTTATGTGCGTGCGTGTCTGTCTGTGTACGTATGTGTGTGTGTGTTTATGTGCGTGCATGTGTGTGTGTGTGTGTTTGTGTCTGTTTGTGTACGTGTGTGTGTGTGTGCATGTGTGTGTGTTTGTGTGCGTGTCTGTTTCTGTACGTGTGTGTGTGTGTGTGTGTGTGTGTGTGTGTGTTACTGTGTATTTTGGTTTTAGCACATTATCTGTTTTTTAAATTCATTTTTGTCCATTTTCAAGTCAAAGTTACGTTGATTAATCTCAGACCCCAAGAACAAAAGCCACCGTTACTGCATGTTTCCGAAACTAATGTGGATCTAACTCAAAACAAATCTAACCTTGAAGACCTCGGAGAAGAACCCTGAGCCGATCTTCTCGCAGTAGAAGTCGTCGATGCGCGCCAGGCTGGACACGGCGCTGCGCAGGGCCCGGTAGGAGGACGGGCGGACGCGGTTTGGGGCGTGGATGCTGTGAAGGGGCAGGTCCTCCTCCGGGTCGCAGAAGCAGCACTCTGCGTGGTAATCCATCCTCACGCCGCTTCACCACCGGAAACTACCGCCAGGAAATATGTACAGGAAGGTCACGGGGAAGGAGTCCTTTCAGAGCAGGCGGCGGCGGCGGCTTGGAGCGACATTGTGCCAAAAACGCGTAGGCGAAAAAACAAATTGGAAAAAGTCTGGGATTGCCAATGAGAGATATAGTTACAAATGTGGTCAATTATGCGGAAAAAGTCCAGATTTCAGGTGGTAGAGGCTTCCAAGTCACCAAAAACCATGTTAAAAACCCAGATTTCAGGTGGTAGAAGCTTCCAAGTGACCAAAAACCATGTTAAAAACCCAGATTTCAGGTGGTAGAAGCTTCCAAGTAGTCCAAAACCAACCAAAAGAATCTAGATTTTAGAGGGCAAAGGCTTCTAAATGGTCAAAAATCAACCTAAATATCCAAATTTCGGATGGTAGAGGCTTCCAAGTGACCAAAAACCATCTTAAAAAGTCCAGATTTCAGGTGGTAGAAGCTTCCAAGTGACCAAAAACCATCTTAAAAACCCAGATTTCAGGTGGTAGAAGCTTCCAAGTGACCAAAAACCATCTTAAAAACCCAGATTTCAGGTGGTAGAAGCTTCCAAGTGACCAAAAACCATCTTAAAAACCCAGATTTCAGGTGGTAGAGGCTTCCAAGTAGTCCAAAACCAACCAAAAGAATCTAGATTTCAGAGGGCAAAGGCTTCTAAATGGTCAAAAATCTACCTAAATATCCAAATTTCGGATGGTAGAGGCTTCCAAGTTATCAAAAATCAACCAAAAAATCTAGATTTTCAGAGAACAGAGGCTTCCAAGTCACCAAAACCAACCAGAAGACGAAGCGTTACCATCCAAACTCAATCTATTTCTCGAGTTAAAAGTCTTGAGGTGGGTGTGGCCATGAAAACCGGATCAAAGTCGCTTCCTCTTCCCCATCGCTTCATAATACATAGTTCCTCATCATTGGAGCCAAATCTACCACAAAATGTTCTGAGACGTCTTGGTTGAACTCATCCTGGTGTTTACCCTTTTCATTGTGCTAAAATATCACACCACGGTTTGTGAGTTACGGCTTCCAGGCTTTCTCCAAACGAAGCCAAGATGCATCCTTTTGTTTTAATATGCAAAAAACGTTAGACTTGGGGAGTCCTTTTAAAACACAACATAGCAGCTGCGATCCTCATTGTGGCCAGAGAAGATAATCCATAGCCATGCGTTTAAAGTTAGAGGCTCCGAGGATGTGATGGATGACGTCTTGAGAAGGATCCGTTTTCATGGTTCCAAATGGTTTGAGTTTATCCAGAACATGTCACTCTGTTGTTGCTGGTTGCAGCGTCGGCCTGTGTCTCCGTGTGCCATCGTTAAGCGGTCAGCGGTAACCTGAACAACATGACAGAAGAGAGTTAGCAACGTTAGCATTGTTAGCAATAGCACGTGCATTAGCGTTGGGAATTGGTCGGACCGTCTAATTCATCATTTACATATAGTGTTATAAAGCCTCCTGTGAAAGGCGGCTGTTTTAGTCATTAACTTGATGAACCAGTAAACTTATAAAGATCCTATCAACAGCTGTGAAGGGGTCGCGGGCCTCAGAGTGATGTGAAAGAGGCCGCACGTGGCTCCGGGGCCGCAGTTTGCCTGGAACCGTGTTGACATTTGTGGACAGTGGTCGTCCCGCTGACTATGCACCAATGGCTCCTGTGTGTGTTTCCTGTGTTTTTTTTGATTCTCTGATCTGTCGTTGGCGAATGGAGAACTTCGGGACGACTGCTGTTGTGACATGTACAACAACAAAACACATAAAAACATTGAATTGACCTGAAATTGAAATACAATCGTTTTGATGATGTCACTGCTGAAAAACATAGAAAACAAAGTAAGATCTGGATAAGGATGTATTTGTTCATAAATAGCTATTTCCACTGATCTAAAAGTATTATTTACCCGAGGACAGGAGCAAGTGTCACATGTTTACCACAGTCTACGCTGACGACAAACAATACATTTATATATGTCTGACGATAGTGTTTTTAAATGGTGTTTGTGTTATTATGCATCCATACACACACACACACACACACACACACAGAAAGACTGACACACCGATAGTAGCTATGACATCACCACACACACATAATATTAATGCTATGACCTATATGTGGATCATACACACACACTACGCACCTATTCGTAGAACTTAAGTTACATTAGGTAACTATTAAATATACACACTACGCATACATACATTAAACATTGACACAAACACACACATATTCATTACATGCACATACAAATATATATCTATACACACACACAAACACACACACACACAAATACATACAAACACATCCAAAGGTTTTCTATGATTGCGTTCATTCTAACCCTGTATAAAACACACACATCTACCGCGTCTCAAATCTATACAAACACACACATATATACAAATCAACACACACACATATATATATATAACACACACATATATATAACACACACATATATATAACACATACACATGATAATCTAGGCGAATAGAGGCTTTGTGATCGCGGATTCGGAGTGTGGTGCAGAGTTAGTGCGTCTCTGGAGCTGTCAGTACCAGGCGGACCGCGGGCCACGGGAGGAGCCTCTGCCGGAGACTCACCTCTGAACCCGGCCTGGAGGAGACGCTGTGCCCGGGGTGTGGAGGTCTGCAGGTCCGATAGAAGAGGTGGAATTGTGGATGTTTTGGGGCCGTGTCGCGGTGGATAATCCCGGTGCAGACTCTTCGGGAGCTCCACCATCACCGCGCACTGGAGCCAAGCAGCGAAGGAGGCAGACTGCAGCTTCCGGTTGGGATTTCAAAATAAAACCATGAAAACTTATTTGAGTTTAAAATACATTTATGCACGGATGGAAGTGTGTGTAGACAAGTATAGTCTATGGTGGACTCTATTTTATCTCTTATCATTATGGCTTTAGTTGTAGTCTGTTTATTGCTATTTACCTGCTCTGCCATTGTCTGTTTCATAACGTGATGAAGAGACCCCTGGATACAACCTCTTTCATCTGCCGCTCCCCGCCTGGTCTCTGCCTCAGTCCTGGATCTACAGCCTCAGACCTGGATCTACAGCCTCGGTCCTGGATCTACAGCCTCGGTCCTGGGTCTACAGCCTCAGTCCTGGATCTACAGCCTCAGTCCTGGATCTACAGCCTCGGTCCTGGGTCTACAGCCTCAGTCCTGGATCTACAGCCTCAGTCCTGGATCTACAGCCTCGGTCCTGGATCTACAGCCTCGGTCCTTGTTTTTTTGTTTGCTTTTTTTTTCTTCCGGCACCAGCTCCCGCTGTGCAGCTTGTCACTTTGGCTCTCTTCTCTTTCCGACCCTTTCTCTATTTATTTCTTGTAGATGTGCTTTTTTATTTTTATTTTTCGTAGGCAAGCGTTTATTTGTGCATTGTGCACACGGGAAGCCTAGCCTCGTGGACTTTCTCACTGGATTAACATGTCTTTGGCACTTTTTTCTGAGTCCTCCGCTCACAGAGCCACGAGACCAGCGTGTCCCATTGTTTACACACGGGAGCAGCTTCTCGGACTTAGAGACTCCGCTTTCCGGCCCTCAGATAAGCCGGTGATCCCCGTGGAGATCCGTAGGAGACGCAGGGGCTCCAGAGGAGGCCGAAAGAGGAAGAAGAGACCGTATCTCCCCTCCATCCTCATGGGGAACGTCTCTAATAAGACTGAGGAGCTGACCGCACTGGTCCCCCATCATAAAGAGTACAGACAATGTGGACTTATGTGTTTCTCTGAGACGTGGCTGTGTGGGAATATACCGGACTCTGAGGTCGCGCTGGAGGGATTTAAACTTGTGCGAGCGGACCGCTGCGCGGAGGGGAGTGGGAAGAGGAAAGGCGGGGGTGTCGCGGTCTACGTGAACGAGCAGTGGTGCATCCCGACGCATGTGCATGTGGTTCAGCGTACATGCACCCAGGACCTGGAGCTGCTCACTGTGAGCATGAGACCCAGGTATCTGCCGCGGGAGTTTTCACACACCGTGGTTCTATGTGTTTACATCCCCCGGTCAGGAGACGGGGCCGCGGCATGTGAGGAGATGCACAGAACTGTGACCCAGATCCAGACCCGCAGTCCCTGCACTCTGATTCTGATCAGCGGAGACTTTAACCACGCCTCCCTCTCCGCCAGACAGAGTCTTGGACAGAGTGCCAGAGGAACAGTGGATGGAGACCAGCACCGGGCGGAGGAATTTAACCAGTATTTCAACTGGTTTGATTCTCCCCCCTCTCCATCTGCCCCCCCTCCCGCCCCCACCTCTTCACACGTCCCCAGCCCAGTGGACACCGCCCAGTGGACACTGCCTCCGGCTGCCCCGGGCCCTCCTGCCCCCGCATCCCCAGCCCCCACCTCGGACAGTACACCCCGGCCCCCCCCCCCTCTCCATCACACCGGACCAGGTGAGGAGTCAGCTCCAGCGCCTGAAGCTGAGGAAATCCGCAGGACCGGACGGGATCAGTCCCAGGCTGCTGAGGACCTGTGCAGACCAGCTCTGGGGTCCTCAGCTACATCTACAACCTGAGCCTCAGCCTGGAGAAGGTCCCTGTCCTGTGGAAGACCTCCTGTGTGATAAAAACAGCACACGCCAAGGAACCGGCTCACTACAGACCAGTCGCACTGACCTCCCACCTGATGAAGACCATGGAGCGGCTCATCCTCACCCATCTCCGCTCTGTGGTCAGCCCCACCCTGGACCCGCTGCAGTTCGCCTACAGACCCAACATCGGAGTAGAGGACGCCGTCATCTACTTCCTGCAGTGGACGCTCTCCCACCTGGAGCCCGCCGGGAGCGCTGTGAGGGTCATGTTTTTCGACTTCTCCAGTGCTTTCAACACCATCAGGCCGGCACTGCTGCGGGGGAAGATGGAGGACGCGGGAGTGGACAGTAGCCTCACTGCATGGACCATCAACTACCTCACTGCATGGACCATCAACTACCTCACTGCATGGACCATCAACTACCTCTCAGACCGACCACAGTACGTGCGGCTGCGCAGCTGTGAGTCTGAGGTGGTAGTCTGCAGCACTGGGGCCCCTCAGGGCACTGTCCTCTCACCGTTTCTCTTCACCATCTACACCTCAGACTTCACACACGACACACACAGCTGTCACCTGCAGAAGTTCTCCGACGACTCCGCCATCGTGGGCTGTGTGTCTGAGGGGAACCAACTGGAATATCGGTCGGTTATCAAGGACTTTGTCGACTGGTGTGAGCGCAACCACTTGTGCTTGAACACCAGTAAGACCAAGGAGATGGTGATTGATTTCAGGAGGAAACCACTTTCCCACACGCTGCTGAACATCCAGGGGGAGGACATTGAGCTGGTGGACAGCTTCAAGTACCTGGGTGTTCACATTAACAATAAACTGGACTGGTCCATAATACAAACGCCCTGCACAAGAAGGGCCAAAGTCGCCTCTTCCTTCTGAGGAGGCTGAGGTCCTTCGGAGTGAGCAGGCCTCTGCTCAGGACTTTTTATGACTCTGTGGTAGCTTCTGCCATTTACTATGCTGCCGTGTGCTGGGCCCCGGGCAGCACAGAGCGGGACAGAAACAGACTGAACAAGCTGGTCAGGAGGGCCAGCTCCACTCTGGGCTGCTCCCTGGACTCTGTGGAGGAGGTGAGGGACAGGAGGCCCCTGGACTCTGTGGAGGAGGTGAGGGACAGGAGGCCCCTGGACTCTGTGGAGGAGGTGAGGGACAGGAGGCCCCTGGACTCTGTGGAGGAGGTGAGGGACAGGAGGCCCCTGGACTCTGTGGAGGAGGTGAGGGACAGGAGGTGCTAGCCAAAGCCACCTCCATCATGAACAACACCTCCCACTGCACAGGACTGTAGAGGAGCTGAGGAGCTCCTTCAGTGGAAGACTGAGACACCCTCAGTGTAGGAAGCAGCGCTACCGCAGGGCCTTTATCCCCACCGCTGTCAGACTGTACAATAAGTCACTTTAAATGATCACTGTGTGAAAACCTGCACTACTATTGACACTGTTTCCAATTGACACTTGTCACTTTTATTGTACATATATATCCTGCATGTAACATGTTTGCACATTTCCTCTCTTTGCACAATCTGAGTGTGTGACATGTACATTTCTCCTCTGTGAGATAAATAAAGCACATCTTATCTTATCTTATCCTGGATCTAGACCCTCGTCATCCTCAATGAGTCATTGTCAACTGCATTGTATTGCATTTCCTGTGTTTAAACTGTTTGATTCTCTGATCTGTTTTTGGTAAATCAAGAACTGTGAGAAGTTCTCCAAGATGGCCGCTCTCGGGGCATTACACAAATACAATGAATTTAGGATGAAATACTAGAATTACATAATTTTAAACGGTTTAAAATAAGTATATGCATTATTGTTATTGTCAAGTCAAAACAAGCAACATTAGCTGTAACCGTAATTCACTAAATATATGGAATCAAAACTTTCATGTGTGATTCTTTGAGGAAAATCAGACTGAACTTTTATTTTCCAAACTCAGTCCAGCCACTTCCGCTTCGCTGATCGCTCACTTGACGCGCGTGCATTAAAGCCCAGCGCGTGGCTCTGATTGGTCCAGGAGGAGGCAGATCTGAGTTCAGCCTCAGTCCTGAACAAAGACCCCCTCTTCCGATGAACACTGACCCTGGATCCGCGCGCAGCCGCAGACGGATCGTGGAGAATGACACACATTTCAGAAAACGCGTCATTTACGATGAAAGAAACCAGAGCGATGGAGGATGAGGAGGAGGAGGAAGAGGCTGTTTGAGCTCGTATAAATGATAGAAGTGTTCACGAGCTTTGTCGGGAATGTGAGGATTATAAATATATAAATAATGCAGAGAGAAGCCATCTTTTTCCCGGTGAGGTTTTTCCCGTCTGCGTTGGAGGAAGTGATGCTGGACCCTTCGATTTATTTATTTATTTATTTATTTATTCTCACCGCAGTGATCTCTGGGAAAAGCAGCGCCAGCAAATCTCATGGCGGGACTCGACAGGGAGAACATCAAGGACAATTCCACAGTAAAATAAAAACTCATGCATCCGTTTAACGCCCTCCTATATTCTAATTTTCAATATTTATTCCCCTTCTCTGTAATATCAGTCATTAAAATCATAAAATCATATAATACCTTATTTCTTATCACGCCCATTGTGAATGTCTTTTTTTTCTGTATATAATGTAAATATGTATGTTTTTGTCTTCATCATTGTATGTTTCGCTGTAAATGTAAGTTTGTCTTTTTTAATAATAATAATAATAATAAAAAAAGACAATTCTGACCTAAACAAAAAAATATATATATATATATCACCAACTCAGATAAATTAAAGGAAATGCAATGATACAAAAACACACAGAGCCATTGGTCGATGAGCAGCAGAGCCAAATGTTCATAAATGTTTACATAGATGTCCTTAAATCATTAATCATTTAAATAAGCAACAGACTCTGGGACCACATGGAAATGTGGAACGGGCCGGAGCTTGCCCCCGGGCCACATCTTGTCCTTGGTCCCTCTTCGGTGTGTCCTGGGTCTTCCCTTGAGTCTCCTCCTGGTGCGACATCACAGTCTCTGCTGGTGCTGGTGCTGGGACCTTCTGGCTCGGCTCAGGTACAAAGAACATGTGTAGAACTTCCCACGGTGCTCTCACTGGACCCTAGACCCCGTCTTCACGGGATCCAGAGAGAGACCAGAGAGAGACCAGAGAGAGACCAGAGAGAGACCAGAGAGACACCAGAGAGAGACCACAGAGAGAACAGAGAGAGAGACCAGAGAGAGACCAGAGAGAGAGACTAGAGAGAGACCAGAGAGAGACCAGAGAGAGACCAGAGAGAGACCAGAGAGAGACCAGAGAGAGACCAGAGAGAGACTAGAGAGAGACTAGAGAGAGACTAGAGAGAGACCAGAGAGAGACCAGAGAGAGACCAGAGAGAGACTAGAGAGAGACTAGAGAGAGACCAGAGAGAGACTAGAGAGAGACCACAGAGAGACCAGAGAGAGACCACAGAGAGACCAGAGAGAGACCATGAGAGAGACCAGAGAGAGACCAGAGAGAGACCAGAGAGAGACCAGAGAGACTAGAGAGAGACTAGAAAGAGACCAGAGGGAGACCAGAGAGAGACCAGAGAGAGACCAGAGAGAGACCAGAGAGAGACCAAAGAGAGAGACCAGAGACAACATATTGTGAAATCAGATCTGCTTCTACTTGCGCTGGGACCTTCTGGCTCGGCTCATGTATAAAAAACCATGTGTAGAACTTCCCATGGTACCAAGAGCCAGAGCCACCGGGAAAAAATCCTCGTGGGAAGACTTGTCAAAGACCGGGAAGAGAATGAAGCTGATGTTGTTGAGGACCGCCATGAGGGCCAGCAGCGCCGTGATCCGGACCGCTCTCCTCTTCTGCCCGCTACCCCCGCTCTCTCTGGACCCTGGACCCGGTCTTCTCAGGGTCCGGGCAATGGCCAGACTACACATGGTCTCGGTGGAGAGAGAGGGGGCCAGGACACAGAGACCTCCAAGAGACACCAGGATCTTACTCATGGGGAAGTACACGCTGTTCAGGCCACAGACTGAGAGAGGAGAGAGAATCTGTGACTGCAACTGTACGCAGCGAGAGAGAGCAGAGAGAGAGAGAGAGAGAGAGAGAGAGAGAGAGAGCAGAGAGAGAGAGTAGAGAGAGAGAGCAGAGAGAGAGAGAGTAGAGAGAGCAGAGAGAGAGAGAGAGAGAGAGAGAGAGAGAGAGAGAGAGAGAGAGCAGAGAGAGAGAGCAGAGAGAGAGAGTAGAGAGAGCAGAGAGAGAGAGAGCAGAGAGAGAGGCAGAGAGCGAGAGAGAGCAGAGAGAGAGTAGAGAGAGAGAGCAGAGAGAGAGTAGAGAGAGAGAGCAGAGAGAGAGCAGAGAGAGAGAGTAGAGAGAGCAGAGAGAGCAGAGAGAGAGAGTAGAGAGAGAGCAGAGAGAGAGAGAGTAGAGAGAGAGAGCAGAGAGAGAGTAGAGAGAGAGAGTAGAGAGAGAGAGAGCAGAGAGAGCAGAGAGAGAGCAGAGAGAGAGAGTAGAGAGAGAGCAGAGAGAGAGAGAGTAGAGAGAGAGCAGAGAGAGAGTAGAGAGAGAGAGAGCAGAGAGAGCAGAGAGAGAGTAGAGAGGGAGAGCAGAGAGAGCAGAGAGAGAGAGCAGAGAGAGCAGAGAGAGCAGAGAGAGCAGAGAGCAGAGAGCAGAGAGAGAGCAGTGAGAGAGAGAGCAGTGAGAGAGAGCAGAGAGAGAGCAGTGAAAGAGAGCAGTGAGAAAGAGCAGAGAGAGTAGAAAGACTAGAGGGAGAGGAGAAATAGAGCTGAAAGAGTAGAGAGAGAGAGCAGAAAGATACAAGAGAGAGAGCAGAGAGAGAGAGACCAGAGAGAGACCATAGAGAGACCAGAGAGAGAGCAGAGAGAGAGACCAGAGAGAGACCAGAGAGAGCAGAGAGAGACCAGAAAAGCTCTAAAACAAATTATTTCTTAAATGTAAAAAGTTAAATTTGTCTTCTTATGTTTAAGCTAACTTTACTGATGGTAACCGTTACCGATGGTACTGAGAAACAGATTGATCACCTCTTACCTGTAGCAATAGTCCACAGAGGGACCAGGCAGGCCACACGGTACCGGACCTGTCGGTATCTGAGACAGAACCAGAAATAAACACATATTTAACTTTGCCAAATCATGGCCTGTACACAGACGGACTATGCTAACCCGCTAGCTCAATGGAACCCCAATAGGGAAGTGCTCAGGGACAAAGAGAGAGAGACCAGAGAGAGAAACACCAGATGAACCAGAGAGACCAGTGAGAAAGCAGAGACCAGAGAAACGAGAAAGACGAGAGAGAGAGAGAACGAGACACCAGAGAGACCAGAGAGAGACCAGAGAGAGACCAGAGAGAGACCAGAGCCAGAAACCATAGATATTAAAGGTTGTTGGATTGTATCGTCTTTGCTCATCTATTTGTATTTGGCCGTTACCATGGCTACAACTCTAGCATTACCTGATGAACATTATGGGATGGACCACGGCCAGGTAGCGGTCGGTGCAGAGGTGCCACTGGAACAGGGTCCGGGCCACAGACATGGAGCCCTGATGGAAGTTAATGATAGACATGAAGACTTACAGCGGTGTGAAGAACTGAAGGAGCCAGAGAGAGACCAGAGTGAGACCAGAGTGAGACCAGAGAGAGACCAGAGAGAGAACAGAGAGAGAACAGAGAGAGACCAGGGAGAGACCAGAGTGAGACCAGATACCCGAAAGAGAGACCCAAGAGAGCCCAATGAGAGGCCAGGGAGAAACCCGAGAGAGAAAGCAGAGACCAGAGAGAGACCAGAGATAGACCCGAGAGAGACCAGAGAGAGACCAGAGAGAGACCAGAGAGAGACCCAAGAGAGACCAGAGAGAGACCAGAGAGAGACCAGAGATAGACCCGAGAGAGACCAGAGAGAGACCAGAGAGAGACCAGAGAGAGACCAGAGAGAGACCAGAGAGAGACCAGAGAGAGACCCGAGAGAGACCAGAGAGAGACCAGAGAGAGACCAGAGAGAGACCAGAGAGAGACCAGAGAGAGACCAGAGAGAGACCAGAGAGAGACCAGAGAGAGACCAGAGAGAGACCAGAGTGAGACCAGAGTGAGACCAGGGAGAGACCAGAGAGAGACCAGGGAGAGACCAGAGAGAGACCAGGGAGAGACCAGAGAGAGACCAGAGAGAGACCAGGGAGAGACCAGAGTGAGACCAGGGAGAGACCAGAGTGAGACCAGAGAGAGACCCCGACGAGAGACCAGGGAGAAACCAGAGAGAGACCAGAGAGAGACCAGAGAGAGACCAGAGAGAGACCAGAGAGAGACCAGGGAGAGACCAGAGTGAGACCAGGGAGAGACCAGAGAGAGACCAGAGAGAGACCAGGGAGAGACCAGAGTGAGACCAGGGAGAGACCAGAGTGAGACCAGAGAGAGACCCCGACGAGAGACCAGGGAGAAACCAGAGAGAGAAAGCAGAGACCAGAGAGAGGCCAGAGAGAGGCCAGAGCCAGAAACCTACCTGGTAGAAGTTAATGAGTGGAGTGAAGACTGACATCGGTGTGAAGAACTGCAGGAGCCAGAGGAGGAAGCAGAGCGAGCACAGGATCTCGCTCAGCAGCAGGTTCAGGATCAGCACCTCTCGCTCCACGGCGGGTCTTCGGTTTGAGACAATGGAGACAAAGGCCCACAGGTTCACAGGGAAGGCCACGGAGTATTCCACAGACGCAGTGACCAGGTAGAAGTACATACCAGCAGACGTGGAGTTCCACATTTGAGGATCGACTGAGAGATCGGACCACAGGATTGTGAGAGAGAGACCAGAAAGAGAGACCAGAGAGAGGACAGAGAGAGGGACCAGAGAGAGGACAGAGAGAGGGACCAGAGAGGACAGAGAGATCAGAGGGAGGACAGAGAGAGGACAGAGAGGGAACAGAGAGGACAGAGAGAGGGACCAGAGTGGACTGAGAGAGGGACCAGAGAGAGACCAGAGGGAGAGACCAGAGAGGACAGAGAGAGGGACCAGAGAGGACAGAGAGAGGGACCAGAGAGAGACCAGAGAGAGGGATCAGAGAGGACAGAGAGGGACCAGAGAGAGACCAGAGAGAGGAACCAGAGAGGACAGAGAGAGGGACCAGAGAGGACAGAGAGAGGGACCAGAGAGGACAGAGAGGGACCAGAGAGAGACCAGAGGGAGGACAGAGAGAGGGACCAGAGAGGACAGAGAGGGACCAGAGAGAGACCAGAGAGAGGAACCAGGGAGGACAGAGAGGGACCAGAGAGGACAGAGAGAGGGACCTGAGAGGACAGAGAGAGGGACCAGAGAGAGACCAGAGGGAGGACAGAGAGAGGGACCAGAGAGAGAGACCAGAGGGGACAGAGAGAGAGGGCAGAGAGAGGGACCAGAGAGGACAGAGAGGGACCAGAGAGAGACCAGAGGGAGGACAGAGAGGGACCAGAGAGGACAGAGAGAGGGACCAGAGAGGACAGAGAGGGACCAGAGAGGACAGAGAGGGACCAGAGAGAGACCAGAGGGAGGACAGAGAGAGGGACCAGAGGGAGGACAGAGAGAGGGACCAGAGAGGACAGAGAGAGGGACCAGAGAGGGACCAGAGAGGACAGAGAGAGGGACCAGAGAGCGACCAGAGAGACCAGAGGGAGGACAGAGAGAGAGGACAGAGAGAGACCAGAGAGGACAGAGAGAGACCAGAGAGGACAGAGAGAGGGACCAGAGAGAAAACAGAGATCAGATAGAGACTAGAGTAACGGACTGAGAGAGATCAGACCATAAACTGGGATGACGGGGCTGAAGCCCAGAGGAATCTGGATTTTAAACAACTAAAAATACATGTAGATCTCGCTCTGGTCTCAATTTCTCACACTTGTCTTTCTGTGTTCTCTCTGGTCCCTCTTCTCGTCCCTGGTCTCCCCTCTGGTCCCTCTTCTTGTCCCTGGTCTCCCCTCTGGTCCCTCTTCTCGTCCCTGGTCTCCCCTCTGGTCCCTATTCTTGTCCCTGGTCTCCCCTCTGGTCCCTCTTCTCGTCCCTGGTCTCCCCTCTGGTCCCTCTTCTTGTCCCTGGTCTCCCCTCTGGTCCCTCTTCTCGTCCCTGGTCTCCCCTCTGGTCCCTCAGCTCCTCCCTGGTCTCCCCTCTGGTCCCTCTTCTTGTCCCTGGTCTCCCCTCTGGTCCCTCTTGTCCCTGGTCTCCCCTCTGGTCCCTCTTGTCCCTGGTCTCCCCTCTGGTCCCTCTTGTCCCCTGGTCTCCCCTCTGGTCCCTCTTGTCCCTGGTCTCCCCTCTGGTCCCCCTCTTGTCCCTGGTCTCCCCTCTGGTCCCTCTTGTCCCTGGTCTCCCCTCTGGTCCCTCAGCTCGTCTCTGCTCTCTTTCTGGTCTAAATGTTTCTTGTAAGTGCTCACCTGCACTTGTGCCGACTGAAACAGGACTGAACCAGGTCTAAAGCAAAGACTGGAGCAGAGACCAAAGCAGGTCTAAAGCAGGTCCAAAGCAGGTCTAAAGCAGGTCTAAAGCAGGTCTAAAGCAGGTCCAAAGCAGGTCTAAAGCAGGTCCAAAGCAGGTCTAAAGCAGGTCTAAAGCAGGTCTAAAGCAGGACTAAAGCAGGTCTAAAGCAGGTCTAAAGCAGGTCTAAAGCAGGACTAAAGCAGGTCTAAAGCAGGTCTAAAGCAGACAGATTCATCATCTGTAAATTGATCCTGGGTGAATTTCCATGTTATTTGAATAACTCGTGTGAACAGAGGATACTGTCGTGTTTCCTAAGTTGTGGAAATGATCCATGGAAACAGCTGTATTCTGGAGTTTATTTAAGGTCTAAAGCAGGTCTAAAGCAGGTCTAAACCAGGACTAAAGCAGGTCTAAAGCAGGTCTAAACCAGGACTAAAGCAGGTCTAAAGCAGGTCTGAAGCAGGTCTAAAGCAGGTCTGAAGCAGGTCTAAAGCTAGAGACGAGTGCAGTGGTCTCTCTCCCTCTCTTGGTCTCTCTCCCTCTCTTGGTCTCTCATAGAGAAGAGAAAAACCACATGAAAGTAAATAAAAAGATGAACATAACCAAAAAGAAAAAACAGTCAGATTCAGATTCCAATCTCATTTTATTGATATTAAATGTTCTGTGGACATAAACATCAGCGGGAAATACTTAAAAAATGAAATGACATAAACTCTTTCATCAGAACCTGTTTAAGTTAAATAGTGAAAATGAAGGGAATGGAAAAGTCTACGTATAAAATATATGAACGTGAAATCAGGACGAGCCGCCTTCAGCAGAGCTCGAGGACTTCAAGAATCTCTGAAAAACACAGGAATTATGAGAGTTAGAGAGAGACCAGAGAGAGAGAGACCGACCAGAGAGAGAGAGACTAGAGAGAGACCAGAGAGAGAGAGACCGACCAGAGAGAGAGACTAGAGAGAGAGACCAGAGAGTTAGAGAGACCAGAGAGAGAGAGACCAGAGAGAGACCGAGGCCAGAGAAAGTGAGAGACCAGAGAAAGTGAGAGACCAGAGAAAGGGCGAGAACATAGAAAGAGACACCAGAGATAGAGACAGTCTTTGGTCTCTCTCGTCTCTGGCCCAGACCCAGTGCTTTAGAACTCACCTCTAAGTTCTCGTAATGCTTTAAGGTTCTGCTGTGGCTGATCTGCGCCTCTTTGGCTCCGGTGAAGAATCGAGTGCAGACTTTACAGAAGAAACCAGTCATCGGCACCAGGAACTCCAAACCTGCACCAGCAACACACGAGATCAAAGACATCAGCTCCTCCAAACGTTGGGGATCCTTCTACTCTAGTGTGTGTAATAGTTTGATTTTGATTCATTAGTATTCTTTACTAGGATTCAATAGGTCAGTAGAGATGGAGACAGAGAGGGAGTATGTGAGAGAGAGACCGAGAGAAAGAGTCAGAGAGAGAGACCGAGAGAAAGAGTCAGAGAGAGACACCGAGAGACAGAGTCAGAGAGAGAGACCGAGAGACAGAGTCAGAGAGAGAGACCGAGAGAAAGAGTCAGAGAGAGACACCGAGAGACAGAGTCAGAGAGAGAGACAGAGTATGTGAGAGAGAGACAGAGAGAAAGAGTCAGAGAGACCGAGAGAAAGTCAGAGAGAGAGACAGAGTATGTGAGAGAGAGACCGAGAGAAAGAGTCAGAGAGAGTCAGAGAGAGACCGAGAGAAAGAGACAGGCCAAGAGAGAAAGAGACACAGAGAGAGCCCAGAGTCAATCGTTTGCAGGTGTTCCGTCCTCACCCACGGAGCTGTTGCCGTTAAACGGGGGAAGGCTTTTGTCACGAGGAGAATCTTCCATCGGGGCTTCTTCACCATTTTCTGATTTGACAATTTCAGCTTTAAAAAAAAATCATTACGAGTTTATTTAGATTAGAACCCATGTGAGAAAGTGCAGAGATAAGACAATGAGACTGGACTAAAACGTACCAGCAGGTGGCGCACTAGTCGTAGTCTCTGTGTTTTCTGGTGCTTTGGTCACTTCCTCCTTCACTGAGACTGTAGCCGAGACCTGGAAGTAAATCAGTAAACACTATTATGATCAGGGCGACGGTCAGTGCAGTGGGTTTCTTTGATTATATGTTTACATAATGGAGGCATTTTGACTGAGACCAGAGAGAGAGAGAGAGACCAGAACGAGAAAGAGGGAAACAGAGAGAGACCAGAGAAAGCGGGTGGCCCGGGGAGAGAGCGAGAGACCAGAGGGGGACAGAGCAGAGAGACCACAGAGAGAGAGAGGGACAGAGCAGAGAGAGAGAGAGAGAGAGAGAGAGAGAGAGACCACAGAGAGAGAGGGGGACAGAGCAGAGAGAGAGACCACAGAGAGAGAGAGGGACAGAGCAGAGAGAGACCACAGAGAGAGAGGGAGACCACAGAGAGAGAGAGAGAGAGACCGAGAGAGAGAGAGAGACCGAGAAAGACAGAGAGAGAGAGACCACAGAGAGAGAGACCGAGAGAGACAGAGAGAGAGACCGAGAAAGAGAGAGAGAGAGAGAGAGATCGAGAGAGAGATCGAGACAGAGACCGAGAGAGACCAGAGAGAAAAGGCAACTCATGAGACCAGTCGTTCTATGATGTACACATAAATTATTCAACAAAAACATCTCCATCATAAGGAAGGGACCAGGGACATAGAGGCAGATGTGTTGCTAAGGTGGTTGCTAAGGCGAGCAGGAGTTTACCCCAATCCATACATGGCTCAAATCTGGTTTTACGAAGACAATATCACATTAGATAAACAACAGACTTGAGTTCTCTCCTCGTCACTCGTACCTGCGGCTCCATTTCCATGTTTTCCTCCGAAGCAGACGCACACGGGTCCTCTGTGATGTCACCGCTCGCCACTGCTGTGATGTCACCGCTCGCCACTGCTGTGATGTCACCGCTCGGGTCCTGCTCCTTCACGTCTGTCCAAAAGCAAAGAAGCGTTGAAAATACTACACTCATTGTACAGTCTGACAGCGAGGGTGTATAAGTCTGTCACTGAAGCTGCTCTCCAGAGTGTCCTGCAGGGGGCGACAGTCATGGTCCAGCATAGAAGTTCGTCCAGGGAACAGCCCAGGACTGATCTGGTTTTCCTGAGGACCTGTTCCAGCTTCTTCCTGTCCCAGACCACACTGTACAGAGTCATTTCATAATCACCATTTAAAACAGCTGCATCTATGGTTTCCTCCTGCTGCTCCGGGGTGTCTTCTATGGTCTCCGTCTGCTCTGGTGCCTCTGCGTCCTGGATCTAAAAATAAAAGACGAATTACACATAAATATCCCCGGTTTAAAAATAACATAAATTTAACGGCCGCATTAAGCATATCTGACCTTCTCTGTCTCCGGAGCCTCCTCTCTCAGTTCCTCTAGTTCTGCTTCAGGTCCAAGCTCTGATCCGGGTTCTGTGTCTAGTTGCAGTTCTGGTTCTGGTCCCAGCCCTGATGAGGGTTGTGTCTCTGGTTCCAGTCCTGGTTCTGAATCGGTGTCAAGTTTCAACCCTGGTTCCGATGCAGCTTCAGTCTCCGTCTCTGGTCCCAGTCCTGGTTCAGATTCGGTCTCTGGTTTCAACCCTGGTCCTAATGCCAGCTCTGGTTCTGGTCCCAGTTCGAGTGCGGCATTGGCAACTTCAACGTCAATGTCGCCAACTTCGTCCACCGTCACAAAATCGCTCAGGTCAAAAGGGAAGTCCTCCTCCTGATGAAATTATTGATAATATTAATAGTTGAATACGACAGCAGGGAATCCTCAGGTTTTGTCATTTTAAAGACCCGGTCAAGAGCCCGCTCAAGAGCCCGCTCAAGAGCCCGCTCAAGAGCCCGCTCAAGAGCCCGCTCAAGAGCCCAGATATCCAGAACTGTGGTTTTAGCAGCTACTATGTTTTGTCTCACGGTGTCCCACAAGGTTCAGTGCTCGGACCTGTATACTTTATGATTCTCTACATTGGTAACTCACTTTAATTCAATGCATTTTTATATAGACCTAAATCACAGCAGCAGCCATCTTGGAGGACATTACACAGTTGTAAATGAGTCTACAACAGATTAAAGATTTAAACAAAACGTTAATAAATGTTCTTGACTCGGCCTGCAGATCGAGGACTCGGCCTGCAGATCGACGACTGAGGCCGTGCAGGACTGAGATGACTGGATTCTAATTCCACATTTGAGCCAATGTCATACAACTACCTTTCCACCTCGCACGTTCACGCATCGTCAAATGTGAGTATCTCTATAAACTATAAAACTGTAAAACAATTGCCTCAACAGGCTTCTCTCCAACAGATGTTTTGACGGTCGTTCGGGGAAAATGTTATTACTTCTCTGCAGATAAACAAACACTAAGATATTTGAATGCCATTTGTGAAACCGTAACAAAAACAGCTCTCATGACTCGCGGTCTGGCTCGCCAAGGCCAACATTGAACCCAACAGTGAATGGTCTTGGGGTGTATTTAATACGGTGAGAGTCCAAATTTGGTCACGTGACTCCTTCTCACGTCATATCTGGAAGCTTTTAGAGCCTTAAATGTGTCTATATCAAATGCTATGCCTCTTTGGTGATGACAGTGAGGCAGAGACACAGCTTAGGATTTGCTTTTTCATGTGAGAGTTCAGCCAATCAGCTGTTGACGATAACACTGTCTGTAGTGAGACGCCCTCTCCGTCCACGCGCTCTCTCCGTCCACGCGCTCTCTCCGTCCACGCGCTCTCTCCGTCCACGCGCTCTCTCCGTCCACGCGCTCTCTCCGTCCACGCGCTCTCTCCGTCCACGCGCTCTCTCCGTCCACGCGCTCTCTCCGTCCACACGCGCGCTCTCTCCGTCCACGCGCTCTCTCCGTCCACGCGCTCTCTCCGTCCACGCGCTCTCTCCGTCCACGCGCTCTCTCCGTCCACGCGCTCTCTCCGTCCACGCGCTCTCTCCGTCCACGCGCTCTCTCCGTCCACGCGCTCTCTCCGTCCACGCGCTCTCTCCGTCCACGCGCTCTCTCCGTCCACGCGCTCTCTCCGTCCACGCGCTCTCTCCGTCCACGCGCTCTCTCCGTCCACGCGCTCTCCTCCGTCCACGCGCTCTCTCCGTCCACGCGCTCTCTCCGTCCACGCGCTCTCTCCGTCCACGCGCTCTCTCCGTCCACGCGCTCTCTCCACGCGCTCTCTCCGTCCACGCGCTCTCTCCGTCCACGCGTTCTCTCCGTCCACACGCTCTCTCCGTCCACACACTCTCCGTCCACACGCCCTCTCCGTCCACACACTCTCCGTCCACACGCTCTCTCCGTCCACACGCTCTCTCCTCTACCCTCCCCTCATTACCCACCTCTCTGCTGTCCTTGAGCCGGTCCTCCCTCTCTCTCTGGGATCGTCTGTTCCGGCCGTCGTCGTTGCCACCGTCTACAAAAGGCTTCTTCTGCCCCTCCCTCCGGGCCCACTCGCGCCTCCACTCCTTCCTGGACTCCTCGCTCCGGTAGCATCCTCTCCGACCCCCATGGTGTCGGTCCTTCACGTGGTCCCGGTCTCTGTCGTGGTCTCGGTCCCGGTCCCTTTCGTGGTCTCGTTTCCTTCTGTCGTCGTGGTCGTCTTTCCGGATACGGTCTCGGTCGGACTCCTTGGTCCTCCTCTGGCTAGTTCTAAAATAGATAAATAATAAGCATAAAGGCAGTAAAAACAGTCAAACAAAAAATTAACTATCAGGAACTACCGTCAATGTTTTCCAGTTTGATCAAACAACAATAATATCCCCTTTAATCACTTTTACCTGGTGTCAGAAGTGGTTCGTATTTTGTTTGTTGCTAAAGGCTAATGCTAAAGGCAAAATGCAAAGGCTGACAGTAAACAGTGTGTTGCTATGGTAACTAGTGCTCTGATTGAAAGCTGAAGAAGAACCAGTACAAGACAAGTAGAAGACCAGACCCATTATTCAAGTGACATCTGTTGTTTAGACTAGAAAACATCTCTGGATTGGAATACTTGTCCTGATTTAATGAAAATAACTTTTATTTTCGACATTACCTTTCGCGTTCAGATCTGCGGCGGTCGTCTTCCCTGCTGTTAGTAGGGTCTTTGCTTTTCTCTCGAGATCTTCCTTTCTGAGACGGGTCTTTGCTTTTCTCACGAGATCTTCCTTTCTGAGACGGGTCTTTGCTTTTCTCTCGAGATCTTCCTTTCTGAGACGGGTCTTTGCTTTTCTCACGAGATCTTCCTTTCTGAGACGACGGAGCGGACGGTTTCTGTGCTTTTACTGGAGTCACTTTGTCGGCGGAGACGGTCTGTGAGGAAAGGATCAAAAAAGATGATTTTAAGTCAAAAGCTCGCCCTCCATGAAGGACAGAGAATCAGAAAATTGGGACAAGAGGTCTGAGTCTGCATGTATACTGTACTGAGACTAGAGTTATCTGCCTATACAGACACAGACACACACACACACACAGCTGTATACAGGCCATTGAATGAACATTGACACCATTTACCTTTGGGGCTTTTCCTCCTGCGCTAGCGTCTTGGGCGACAGCGGCTGGTTGAGTGGGTGGATCAGTCTTTGCTTCTACGGTTATAACCTCGACTCCACCTTCATCAATGGTTCGGTCCTTTACCACAGGCTCCTCCTTCTCTGCTTTAGCCGCCATCTCTTCTACCTCAGCTTTAGCCGCTACCTCAACTTTAGCATCTACCTCTGCTTTGGCTGCTATCTCTGCTACAGCTAACGTCTCATTTGCCTCAGTCTCCATGGGTTCTTCTTTGACAACGGCGTCTGGAATCTCCTTTTCGGCCGCGACAGTCTCCTCGGTCTGATCGCAGTTCATTTCCACATCTTCGGTCTCTGTCGTTGTCTTCGAATTGTCACTAGTCTCTGCTTGTTTGGCTTCTGCTGAGGTTGTTGGAGCCTCCTTATCTTCAGGGACGTCCTAAAGAAGAAGAGATAAATATTTGGGTCACGTTTAAACCATAATACTGGGTTGAAATCATTTAAAACTGCTGAAAATGACACTGAACGTTTAGGCCATATACAGAGTGAACAAACAGCATGTATCTGAAGTTCTTTATTTGCTCTGGACAAACAGGAGCCAGTGGTAACACACAGGCCCAGAGAGCATCATCTCCGGGTCGGGAAAGGTGCGGCTTAGACCTACAGCATGTTTCCTAATGGTTTAAACTTTACTTTTTTGAATAATTCAATGATATTTTTTGTTTAAAGTACTGGATATTCTCAATTCTCTAAGACAAAAAGGGGTTGAATTAACACAAGGCAAAAAACAGGACCTGGTCTCTCTGGCCCCTCCCTCTCCGCCTCAGTGAGAGACGAGAGAGACAGACAAGAGACAGAAGAGACAGAAACAAGAGACAGAGAGACAGATGAGAGAGACACACACAAGAGAGAAAGCGAGACGAGAGAGACAAGAGAGAGCCAGAGACAAAGATATGAGAGACACACACGAGAGAGAAAAGGAGAAGAGACAGACAAGAGACAGAGAGCCAGAGACAGACGAGAGAGAGCCGGACGAGAGAGAGCGCCAGAGACAGACAAGAGCCAGAGACAAGAGAGAGATACAAGAGATGGCGAGGGAGAGAAAGACAGAGAAAATAAAAAAACAGACAAAGACAAGAGGGATAAAGAGACTAGAGTGAGAGAGAGACTCACTTTGTCTGCGTCGAGAAAAGCCGGGATGACGTTGGTGGAGCTTTTGTGATCTCGTCGGCGGGAGAAGACCAGTGGGTTGTTCTGGATCATGCAGGGAAACCTCAGATAATGTCTGAAGGCTGCGAAGGACAGAGGAGCTGTGGCCATCTCAAAGATCACCTGCAACACAAGGATTAGACATGTTTAAACTTTCTCTGGTCTTAAAAAAGGGCAAAAATATCCAGTCCAGGGATATAATGTATTCTTGATAACTTTGCCTCGTGGACAAACACAGGAGGTGAACACTACACTATTTTCAACAGATGAATTAAAAACATGTTCAAATCTGTTACAATTTATGAAGCTACTCAGAAAAGAATATCAGGAAGAAAATGTTGCAAAGCGGCGAAAGAGGCAGAGTTGAAGAAGAGGCAACTGCTGAAAAGAAGACTATTGTCCATGTTAAAGAAAGTGAGTGAATGAGTGAGTAAAAGTGTGAAAGAAACCAGGGAGAGAATGAGTGAGTGACCGTATACTTTGTGTCCCATACAAAGCTTAATAAATGCAGTAGGAAGGAATTGGCAAAAATGTGACCATTCGATATTATCGCAGAAATAATAATTGTGGCCAAAATATCGCGATTTTTAACATATTGCGATCTTTGTGTAGAACCGGCTGTGATGAAGCAGTTTTCTTTTGAACTTACTGTGGAATACACAAAAACAAAACTGCAACAAGCCTGACCGTGTGGACGCAATACACAGATGTACATTTCTAAAGTTCTCTCTAAACTCAAAGAGAAAACACAGATAAATATATAATTGAATGTCACAATACTTTGCTCTACAGTCGATTTAATTGCAAAACATCGAGATACTGAAAATAATCGCGACGTTTTTCTCCCACCATTAAAATACCTGTATCAAATTCACAACAAGAGCAGCTGAGAGCACGAACGACTGTTGTGATTTAGGGCTATACACAAATACATTGAAATAATTACCACATTGTTGTTGAGGACGAGGCTCTTGCACACGGTCCCAATGCGGCTGACGAGTTTGTGGACGACGGAGGCGCTGGACGGAGGGACATTGGACACGACCATCAACTTCCCCCACGACACCAGCGGGACACAGGACTGAGACACAGAACAAACAGGATCTGAATGAACACACCGGGTTTATGTCAAGTCTGGACCATCGCAGACTTGACCAAGACTCCAAATGAGGATACAGGACATGGGTCTG
The DNA here is from genome assembly GCA_964034765.1 of Knipowitschia caucasica. Lineage (NCBI taxonomy): Eukaryota > Metazoa > Chordata > Actinopteri > Gobiiformes > Gobiidae > Knipowitschia > Knipowitschia caucasica. Next base: position 48,042,369 of record OZ035825.1, read on the forward strand.
AAACTGCCGGCAGATTTAGAATGGTTAAAGCTGTGATTGTTATGATAAAATTGTCTAAACCTCTTACCAAGAAAAGAAACACTAGAATTGCACAAAACCTATTCCTAGTTTACAAGGACATACAGACCGAAAATAATTATGTTGATTTGACCATAAAAATAAACACAAAGAAACCTGCTTGTTTATACATGTTGAGGAAAAGTCACTCAAAAGTCACTCAAATGAGAATCAAAAACCACTGTTCTACCAGCTACAAAATATAAAGAATGAGTTGTTTTTGACCTCTAAAATTCTCATTATTGATATTTTTCAGTTTGTGTGAGCAGAATAAATCACTATAGTCTTTACATTTCTCTGAGGTCTCTGAGATCTGAGGCCGAACCAGCGCTGATGGCAGATTGGCAGCAGCTGGTTTCTCCTCAGACACTACAAGATTCTAGCATTAGACCTGAAAACAAACGTCTAAATCCAGGAGACAAGGGTGTTTTAAAGCTAAGAACCAGCTACATTTAGTTTATTATCGTCATATTTTTGTGGTTTCAAAGTTAGCTGCTCCAGGTTTAAATACTGTCAGTGGGAAAGGTGTGTGGGATATTGTGTGTGAGATTGGCTGCAGCTGTGTGAGACTGTGGAGACTGGAGTTGCCAGATTGTAGCAAAACCTGCATCAAAATCCAGCACAAAGGGCCAGAGTTTTAAATTATGAATGTTTAGAAAGAAAGCTTTGGATGTTGAGATTGTGTTCAAAAATTTATATTTGAATATGTTTTTCTCTGTTGAGATGCAATTCAAAATTAGGGATTTTTGCCAAACAGAACACTAATAAATGTAATGTGATTTTACTTTGGATTCAAACGTACAAAAACTAGAGACAAGATAGAGACAAACAGATCAGAGAGGGAGAGACGAGAGTAAGAGAGAGCGACCAGAGAGAGACCATAGACAGACTAGAGAGAGACTAGAGTGATAGAAGTGGGGGAGAGACCAGAGAGGGAGAGACAAGAGTAAGAGAGAGCGACCAGAGAGAGACCATAGACAGACTAGAGAGACTAGAGTGATAGAAGTGGGGGAGAGACCAGAGAGGGAGAGACAAGAGTAAGAGAGAGAGACCAGAGAGAGAGATAGCAGGGGGAGAGAGACCCGAGAGAAACAGACCAGAGAGGGAGAGACAAGAGTAAGAGAGAAACCAGAGAGAGGCGAGACAGAACCGGACACCAGAGAGAGAGAAGAAAGAGGGAGACCAGAGAGAGACAGACACAGACCAGAAAGAGAGAGAGACCAGAGAGAGACAGACACAGACCAGAAAGAGAGAGAGACCAGAGAGAGACAGACACAGACCAGAAAGAGAGAGAGACCAGAGAGAGACAGACACAGACCAGAAAGAGAGAGAGACAGACACAGACCAGAAAGAGAGAGAGACCAGAGAGAGACAGACACAGACCAGAAAGAGAGAGAGACCAGAGAGAGACAGACACAGACCAGAAAGAGAGAGAGACAGACACAGACCAGGAAGAGAGAGACCAGAGAAAGAAGGATGTACCATGTTATAGTGAGAGACCAGTGCATATTTCATACTAATAAGAACATTTTATGAATGAGTTTGTGAAGTTTCTCGTTACCATAGTATCCACTCCGTACATCAGGAGATTGTACAATGCCGCCTGTGGAGAGAGAGATCCTCGTTACTCAACAACAAAACAATCAAAAGATAAATTTTTCAGTAGTATATAGATATTAGCAGTATATATTATTACGGGCGTATGGAGTCCAATGTTCCGCTGCACGTTCTTCACGGTCACGTTCTGTCCGTTGATGGACGCCGAGCTGAAGGACAGAACCTTCACCATCTCCTGAGCCGTCTCCAGGTCTGGCATGATCAGCAGAGCCTGAAACACAGACACTATTACACTGGTCCCTCTGGGTAAGTTATGAAGGCATGTTGGTGTCATATGAACCAAGTCTGACTCTGAGGAGCGCAGGGACTGGCCTCCTGCTGGGACTCGGAGGAGCACAGGGACTGGCCTCCTGCTGGGACTCAAGAGCACAGGGACTCAAGTGGCAGCAGAGGGAGTTTTTACCCTTCAGAGCGAGGAGCAGAATTTCTTGTCTTTTATTCAAACTTTGAACGGGTCCAGCTTCTGTTGTAGAGAAAGTAAGTGTGTGAATGAAAGCTACATTTTGTACCTTTCCGATCTGTTGGGCCACGATGACGTCGTCGGGGTAACCAAACGGTTCGGCCAGAGCTCTGAGCTGGTCTTCGGTCCAACCGTTTATGGGCAGGTTATCGATCAACACCACGCCCTTCTGAGAAACGGAAAATGTTGCTTGGTATGTTCAACTTTATTGTGTGTGTAGATATAACAGAGAGAGAGAGAGAGACCAGAGAGAGAGAAAGAGACCAGAGAGAGAGGGAGAGACCAGAGAGAGAGAAAGAGAGAGGGGGAGAAAGAGAGCCTAGAGAGAAAGGGGAGAAAGAGAGAGGGACCAGAGTGAGAAGAGAGAGACCAGAGAGGAGAGACCAGAGAGAAGAGAGACCAGAGAGAAGAGAGGGGGGAGAAAGAGAGAGACCAGAGAGAAGGGGGTGAAAGAGAGAGACCAGAGAGAGAAACCAGGGAGAGAGACCAGAGAGAGAGGGAGAGACCAGAGAGAGAGAAAGAGAGAGGGGGAGAAAGAGAGCCTAGAGAGAAAGGGGAGAAAGAGAGAGGGACCAGAGTGAGAAGAGAAGAGAGGGGGGAGAAAGAGAGAGACCAGAGAGAGACCAGAGAGAGAAACCAGGGAGAGAGACCAGAGAGAGAAAGAGAGAGGGGGAGAAAGAGAGAGAGTCCAGAGAGAGACCAGAGAGAGAAAGAGAGAGGGGGAGAAAGAGAGCCTAGAGAGAAAGGGGAGAAAGAGAGAGGGACCAGAGTGAGAAGAGAGAGACCAGAGAGAAGAGAGGGGGGAGAAAGAGAGAGACCAGAGAGAAGGGGGAGAAAGAGAGAGACCAGAGAGAGAAACCAGGGAGAGAGACCAGAGAGAGAAAGAGAGGGGGAGAAAGAGAGAGAGTCCAGAGAGAGACCAGAGAGAGAAAGAGAGGGGGAAGAAAGAGAGCCTAGAGAGAAAGAGGAGAAAGAGAGAGGGACCAGAGAGAGAAGAGAGAGACCAGAGAGAGAAGAGAGGGGGGAGAAAGAGAGACCAGAGAGAGAAACCAGGGAGAGAGACCAGAGAGGGAGAGAGAGATGTACCAGAGAGAGACCAGAAAGAGAAAGAGAGAGGGGGGAGGAAGAGAGAGAGACCAGAGAGAAACCAGGGAAAGAGACCAGAGAGGGGGGGAGAGAGGGAGAAACCAGGGAGAGAGAGAACAGAGGGAGACAAGGGAGAGAGATAGACTGGAGAGAGAGAGACCAGAGTAAAACTTACTAAATCAAAACAGTGTGAGGGGATTTATAATTGATTAGATTCAAGTTTGTGAATAAAAAGTAAATACATTTTTAGTTTTCAGATCCCCAGCCCCGAGTTGATCCGGCCGCACTGAACTGAAAAACATAATAAAAAGGGGAATTTTAATGATTGGTAAAAAGCATGTAAGTCTCACGCCACAGTATTTTTCTAAAGGATTCAGTTCTCACCTGTCGGCGTCTGACTTCTCCAGATTCTATGGAAGGAGACAATAGTTATAAATGTGCGTATATATATTTCACATCTCCCCTAGCCTCTACAGAGACGGACAATCCTAATATGCTAGCTCAATGAAGTCCTCGTGTGTTACCTGAGCGACCATTGCCGTGACGACTCGGTTTCTGATCAACAGGTTTGGGGCGTTGGCAAAAGTCTGAGCGTCCTCGGCCTTCATCATGCACACGGAGGCCTGGAACCACAACGAAAACGTTTTTAAAAACTCTGCTCTGTTTCGGTGCTACCACTGTAGGATTGTATCTTCACTGTTTATAATGTATGCTAAGTATTTATGATCTTAATCTCTCGCTGGTCTCTCCCGCGCTCTCCCCATCGTCTCTCTCTCGCTCCCTCCCCCTCTCGTGTCTCTATCTCGCTCCCTGCCCTCTCGTCTCTCTCGCTCCCTGCCCCTCTCGTCTCTCTCTCTCGCTCCCTGCCCCTCTCGTCTCTCTCTCGCTCCCTGCCCCTCTCGTCTCTCTCTCGCTCCCTGCCCCTCTCGTCTCTCTCTCGCTCCCTGCCCCTCTCGTCTCTCTCTCGCTCCCTGCCCCTCTCGTCTCTCTCTCTCGCTCCCTGCCCCTCTCGTCTCTCTCTCGCTCCCTCCCCCTCTCGTCTCTCTCTCGCTCCCTGCCCCTCTCGTCTCTCTCTCGCTCCCTGCCCTTCTCGTCTCTCTCTCTCGCTCCCTGCCCCTCTCGTCTCTCTCTCGCTCCCTGCCCTTCTCGTCTCTCTCTCTCGCTCCCTCCCCCTCTCGTCTCTCTCTCGCTCCCTCCCCCTCTCGTGTCTCTCTCTCGCTCCCTGCCCCTCTCGTCTCTCTCTCGCTCCCTGCCCCTCTCGTCTCTCTCTCGCTCCCTGCCCCTCTCGTCTCTCTCTCGCTCCCTGCCCTTCTCGTCTCTCTCTCGCTCCCTGCCCATCTCGTCTCTCTCTCGCTCCCTGCCCATCTCGTCTCTCTCTCGCTCCCTGCCCCTCTCGTCTCTCTCTCGCTCCCTGCCCCCCTCTCGTCTCTCTCTCGCTCCCTGCCCCTCTCGTCTCTCTCTCGCTCCCTGCCCCTCTCGTCTCTCTCTCGCTCCCTGCCCCTCTCGTCTCTCTCTCGCTCCCTGCCCCTCTCGTCTCTCTCGCTCCCTGCCCCTCTCGTCTCTCTCTCGCTCCCTGCCCCCCTCTCGTCTCTCTCTCTCGCTCCCTGCCCCTCTCGTCTCTCTCTCGCTCCCTGCCCCTCTCGTCTCTCTCTCGCTCCCTGCCCCTCTCGTCTCTCTCTCGCTCCCTGCCCCTCTCGTCTCTCTCGCTCCCTGCCCCTCTCGTCTCTCTCTCGCTCCCTGCCCCTCTCGTCTCTCTCTCTCGCTCCCTGCCCCTCTCGTCTCTCTCTCTCGCTCCCTGCCCCTCTCGTCTCGTCTCTCGCTCCCTGCCCCTCTCGTCTCGTCTCTCGCTCCCTGCCCCTCTCGTCTCGTCTCTCGCTCCCTGCCCCTCTCGTCTCGTCTCTCGCTCCCTGCCCCCTCTCGTCTCGTCTCTCTCGCTCGCTCCCTCCCCCTCTCGCGTCTCTCTCTCGCTCCCTGCCCTTCTCGTCTCTCTCTCGCTCCCTGCCCCTCTCGTCTCTCTCTCGCTCCCTGCCCCTCTCGTCTCTCTCTCGCTCCCTGCCCCTCTCGTCTCTCTCTCGCTCCCTGCCCTTCTCGTCTCTCTCTCGCTCCCTGCCCCTCTCGTCTCTCTCTCGCTCCCTGCCCCTCTCGTCTCTCTCTCGCTCCCTGCCCATCTCGTCTCTCTCTCGCTCCCTGCCCCTCTCGTCTCTCTCGCTCCCTGCCCCTCTCGTCTCTCTCTCGCTCCCTGCCCCTCTCGTCTCTCTCTCGCTCCCTGCCCCTCTCGTCTCTCTCTCGCTCCCTGCCCCTCTCGTCTCCCTATCTGCCCTTCTCGTCTCTCTCTCGCTCCCTGCCCCTCTCGTCTCTCTCTCGCTCCCTGCCCCTCTCGTCTCTCTCTCGCTCCCTCCCCCTCTCGTCTCTCTCTCGCTCCCTGCCCCTCTCGTCTCTCTCTCGCTCCCTGCCCCTCTCGTCTCTCTCTCGCTCCCTGCCCCTCTCGTCTCTCTCTCGCTCCCTGCCCCTCTCGTCTCTCTCTCGCTCCCTGCCCCTCTCGTCTCTCTCTCGCTCCCTGCCCCTCTCGTCTCTCTCTCGCTCCCTGCCCCTCTCGTCTCTCTCTCGCTCCCTGCCCCTCTCGTCTCTCTCTCGCTCCCTGCCCCTCTCGTCTCTCTCTCGCTCCCTGCCCCTCTCGTCTCTCTCTCGCTCCCTGCCCCTCTCGTCTCTCTCTCGCTCCCTGCCCCTCTCGTCTCTCTCTCGCTCCCTGCCCCTCTCGTCTCTCTCTCGCTCCCTGCCCCTCTCGTCTCTCTCTCGCTCCCTGCCCCTCTCGTCTCTCTCTCGCTCCCTGCCCTTCTCGTCTCCCTCTCGCTCCCTGCCCCTCTCGTCTCTCTCTCGCTCCCTCCCCCTCTCGTCTCTCTCTCGCTCCCTCCCCCTCTCGTCTCTCTCTCGCTCCCTGCCCCTCTCGTCTCTCTCTCGCTCCCTGCCCTCTCTCGTCTCTCTCTCGCTCCCTGCCCTCTCGTCTCTCTCTCGCTCCCTGCCCTTCTCGTCTCTCTCTCGCTCCCTGCCCCTCTCGTCTCTCTCTCGCTCCCTGCCCCTCTCGTCTCTCTCTCGCTCCCTGCCCCTCTCGTCTCTCTCTCGCTCCCTGCCCTTCTCGTCTCTCTCTCGCTCCCTGCCCCTCTCGTCTCCCTCCCCCCTCTGACTGACCTGCTGTCCGTGGTCCTCCTCCTCCTCGTCAGCAGGGGGCATCATCAGGACATTGTTGATTGGACCGAAGGATCCGGCCAGGTTGGTGACCTCCTGCTCCGTGGCCTCTCTGGGGATCTCCGTCAGGTAGACCAGACACTCCGGACCATGAGCCGGCGCCGAATTCTTCACGTTTGCCTACCATAAAGGCCAATATTTAAAAACCATCTGTATCCTTTGTGCCGTTGCTGGTTTCTGTTTAAATAACTTGCACATACATTCCCCACAATTGACAACGTATAATTCAGTAGGTTGCTTTCATGTGCCTCTGGCCTCTCTGGCCCCTCTCTCTCTCTCTCTCTTGCCTCTCTCTCTCTCTCTTGCCTCTTTCTCTCTGGCCTCCCTCTCTCTCTCTCTGGCCTCTCTCTCTCTCTCTCTGGCCTCTCTCTCTCTCTCTCTGGCCTCTCTCTCTCTCTCTCTGGCTCTCTCTCTCTCTCTCTCTCTCTCTCTCTCTCTCTCTGGCCTCTCTCTCTCTCTCTGGCCTCTCTCTCTCTCTCTCTCTGGCCTCTCTCTCTCTCTCTCTCTCTCTGGCTCTCTCTCTCTGGCCTCTCTCTCTCTGGCCTCTCTCTCTCTGGCCTCTCTCTCTCTGGCCTCTCTCTCTCTGGCCTCTCTCTCCTGGCCTCTCTCTCTCTGGCCTCTCTCTCTCTGGCCTCTCTCTCTCTGGCCTCTCTCTCTCTCTCTCTCTGGCCTCTCTCTGGCCTCTCTCTCTCTGGCCTCTCTCTCTCTGGCCTCTCTCTCTCTGGCCTCTCTCTCTCTCTGGCCTCTCTCTCTCTGGCCTCTCTCTCTCTGGCCTCTCTCTCTCTGGCCTCTCTCTCTCTGGCCTCCTCTCTCTCTCTGGCCTCTCTCTCTCTGGCCTCTCTCTCTCTGGCCTCTCTCTCTCTGGCCTCTCTCTCTCTGGCCTCTCTCTCTCTGGCCTCTCTCTCTCTGGCCTCTCTCTCTCTGGCCTCTCTCTCTCTGGCCTCTCTCTCTCTGGCCTCTCTCTCTCTCTCTCTCTCTGGTCTCTCTCTCTCTGGCCTCTCTCTGCCTCTCCTGCTCTCTCTGGCTCTCTCTCTGGCCTCTCTCTCTGGCCTCTCTCTCTGGCCTCTCTCTCTGGCTCCTCTGCTCTCCTCTGGCCTCTCTCTCTGGCCTCTCTCTGCCTCTCTCTCTGGCTCTGGCCTCTCTCTCTGGCCTCTCTCTCTGGCCTCTCTCTCTGGCCTCTCTCTCTGGCCTCTCTCTCTGGCCTCTCTCTCTGGCCTCTCTCTCTGGCCTCTCTCTCTGGCCTCTCTCTCTGGCCTCTCTCTGACTTAGAGATAAAAACAGCAGGATATGAACCTGGTTGGTCTGGTTTGGCTTCACCGCGGTCTTTGTTTGTTTCAGCGCAGTCTTCTTGGGAACGTCCCCTCTAAAGTTTGTGCTTCTCTTGGAGTCAGGATGAGGTCGTTTTAGAGGAGCACGGGATGCACCTGAGAAGCCACAAAAAAGATTGAAATTTCAGAGTGAGGAAAGAAGGAAAAGTGGACTTTGAGACGACATCTGTGCCATTGTGGTTATGTTCAATGACACCGGCTTGAGCTTTACAAACTATTATTATGTCGATGTAGTAGTGGTGGTAATGAGAGACCAGAAAGAGACCAGAGAGAGAAACAGGGGACCAGAGCGAGAGAGAAACAGGGAGACCAGAGCCAGAGAGGAACCAGAGCGTGTCACTGATGAGAGAAGGACCAGAGCGAGAGAGAGAGAGCGAAGAAGATAGAGAGGAGGAGTAATTGGACAATATAGGATTTTATTTCAGTGTTTCAATAGGAGCCATGGGAAAGACCTAATCATAATATTAATAAAAAGGTTAAATCCACAAACCGTCTGAGTGCTTCTTGTCCAGGTAACCTTTGACCCCGGGCCGCCGCACGGGTCCCGCACGGCGAGGAGGAGGATGTTCAAACCTGGCATCCACATCTGAAGTTACAACACACAAAGAAGTTTAAACATTTACAGATATTTACAGATATAGTCCAGGTCTCAGGTCTCTGCACTGGCTTCATGGGACTCAGAGAATGGGCCTCCTGCTGGGCCTCAGAGGAGCACAGGGACTGGCACTATGTGTTGCCTTGTGTATTAACTGTGCTATATAATTAAAAAAACTTAGGACATAAAATTATTATCACAAAAGTAAAACAGAAAGCAGACTAGAAACCCGCTCCTATCTGGTCCCATTGATAAGATTCAGATTGGTTGAAAAGTCTGAATACCTTTTTTTACACATACTCTATTTTAATAATAATATATTTTCTAGACACTCAAGGAGGGCTTATAGACAGTTAAACCACAGTTAAACTACAGTTAAAATCCAAAGTTCACAGCAGCACGGACAGGGGATGGTGTAGTTATGGTGAAAGAGAGTTAGCTTAAAGTCTAAACAGGAGAGTTTTGAAGTCTAAGATTCTAAGTCTATAATTACGAGTCAAAACCGCTCATTTCAATTGAACCAAGTGACATTTGTACCGACCGGAGGAAGTCTCTGTAGATGACATGTTTGGGCAGCTCACTTCCTGCATTTCTCGTCACAGGCGTCACGTGATCTAAACCGGTTTTGGCTCAACTAAACTGGATGTAACCCAGTGGTGGAGGGCTGTACTCTCTGTCCACGCTTCAGGAGCTGTGGTCACAACAGTCGATGAGGGATTTTATAGATTGTGCATGATATTTTGGGTGGTGGGGCTAAACCGGAGCGCACGGAGGAAAACCACCCGGATACTGAGGAAGATGTATGGCTGTGTGAGAGGAAAGAGAGAGGAGAGGGATGAGGGAGGGAGGAGGGGGAGAAGAGGAGGATAGGAGAGTGGAGACAGATGAGAGAGTGAGTAGAAGAAAGGAGAGAAGAGAGACAGGAGAGATGAAAGAAGAGGTGAGAGGTTAGAGAGGGGAGACAGAAAGGAGATGAGTGAGTAGGAGAAAGGAGAGGAGAGAAAGAAGAAAGGGGAAAAGAGAGGAGGGAAGAGAAGAGAAAGAAGAGGGGAGAGAGGTTAGAGAGGAGAGACAGGAGATGAGAGAGAGTGAGTAGGAGAAAGGAGGAGAGATAGGGGAAAAGAGGAGAGAGGGAAGAGAAGAGAAAGAAGAGGGGAGACAGGAGAGTGAGTAGGAGAAAGGAGAGGAGAGAGGAGAGAAAAGGAGAGGAGAGAAGAGAGGGTAGAGAAGAGAAAAGAGGGGAGACAGGAGAGAGAGAGTAGGAGAAAGGAGAGGAGAGAGTAGAGAAGAGAAAGAAGAGCGGAGAGAGAGAGTAGAAAGAGGAGAGAAGAGAGGGTAGAGAAGAGAGAGGGGAGACAGGAGAGAGCGAGTAGGAGAAAGGAGAGTAGAGGAGAGAGAGGGTAGAGAAGAAAAGAAGAGGGGAGACAGAGGAGAGAGAGTGTAGACAGAGAGATGAGAGAGAGAGTGAGTAGGAGAAAGGAGAGTAGAGATGAAAGAAGAGAGGAGAGTGGAGAGAGAGAGGACAGAGAGGAGCGAGTGAAGAAAGGAGAGATGGAATAGAAACGAAGAAGAAGTTAGAGAGGGGAGACAGATGAGATGAGAGAGAAAGATGACAGAGAGGGGAGAGAAGAGAAGAGAGAGACGGGAGAGAGGGGTGAGAGAGGAGAGAGACCTGGGAACACATTGTTGAACATTCAAAGCAGGTATAACACAATAGCCTGTAGCCAATCTCTGTTTTTTGAGCCATGGCAGCCCAGAATAACACCATTCCAAGCCCGGCCCTTGAAATAAAGTCTTAAGGGGGAGAAAAAAAACAGAACTAGTAATTTTTGTTTTTACAACTTGAAGAAAAATAAGTCTGGATATGGCTACAACTCCAGTCCTCAATCTCTCATGTCGTTAGAATTCTGGTTGGTCTTCCTGGTACCTTTGGTGTGGTAGTTCTGCTGCTTGGTCACATGGTGAGCGTGGGCTTTCCCCTGCGGCTTGTAGGAGGATCCCTCACGTTTGTCGGAGGGATGCGGGGGAGACCAGGAGTCGGAGCGAGAGTGTGCGTGAGGCGTCCCATACTCGCGGCTTCACAGGGAAAAAAAACAAAATAAAAAAAAAAACAATTAAAACCATGACCAGAGAAACTGCTGCGTCGTCAAAATCTTAGGTCCAAGCAAACAAGATAAAAAAAAAACAAGTTTGTGTTCTGGCTGTATGGATTATAACTAGGGTTGTCACGGTAACCAGTCTGGAGGTGAATGGGCTCTATGCACGCACTACTTCTGTGTTTTAGTTATAACGAGACTTGATTTGCGGTGCGCGGGAATCAACTTAAAATGTGAGGATGATGGGCGTCTTTGGCACACAGCAGTGCTCTTTGATTCAGATTCATTTATTCAGTTAACTAATCTCTCTGAGTGGCCACAGTCAAAGCTATCAGAGAAAGCACGTCTCAAAGCTGAATGTGTCAATATAATTACAAAATAAAGTCGCTACAACTCACCACAATGCCATAGCGTTAGCAGAGTTGGGAAGTAAACGAGCCGCCCTTGATGTCACGCCTCCTCGTGCATATAGCCCATTAAAACTAGGAAGTCATTTTGTAATTTTCTCCTATTCAAATCATTGAGATTGTTTTACATTTAATTTATGAAGCTTCATACCTTTACTCACTTTTAACAATCTCTAAAGCTGGTGAATATAACTTTAAATATGAGAAAAAAACGTTTGTTTAAAGGCTAATGCTAAAGGCTAAATGCTAACTGCTAACAGTAAAGTTTGTGTTGCTAGGTAACCGACACTGGCTCTTCTCTGGTGGGAAATGGAGCTGACCAAGACCAAGACCAGTCCAAGACCAGTCCAAGACCAGTCCAAGACAAGTCCAAGACAAGTCCAAGAGTCCAAGAAGTCCAAGACAAGTCCAAGACAAGTCAAGTCCGAGACCAGTCCAAGAACCAAACAAAGAGTGATAAGACTGCTTTACTACATCGTTTTTAAGGTTCATAATCTGAATTTAGTATTTGAAATGAAAAATACTGTGATAATAACAAAAACCATCATAGTCACAATAACTGTTTTTAGTATAATATGTTAAAGGAATAGTTCACCGTTTGTACATACTGACATATGTTCTTACCTTACCTTAGACTAGTTAATACGTACCTGTCTGGTCTTAGTCCGTGCGCTCTGTCATGCAAACGGAGCAAAAACTGGAGCACAACCGCAGCCTCCTCTGTATATTTTGTAGCACCAAAAGGTAGCTCCCGCTAGAAGCTACCAAACTCTTCCAAGTGTTCCCTATTAAATGTATATAGTTACGTGACGTGTTACACTGCAAAGTATAGTAACACAGAAATGTAACTGTCGATTTTCTCAGCGGATAAAACGGGTACTATATTGTGAGGCGTAGTAATCTGAGGTGCGCTACGTCCGCGCACTAACTTCTCTCCGGAGACTTCTCTCTCGCTGCTACTGTGTGTATTACAAGTCACGCTGCTTCTATTGACGGAAGTGAGCGAGAGAGAAGTCTCCGGAGAGAAGTTAGTGCGCGGACGTAGCGCACCTCAGATTACTACGCCTCACAATATAGTACCCGTTTTATCCGCTGAGAAAATCGACTGTTACATTTCTGTGTTACTATACTTTGCAGTGTAACACGTCACGTAACTATATACATTTAATAGGGAACACTTGGAAGAGTTCGGTAGCTTCTAGCGGGAGCTACCTTTTGGTGCTACAAAATATACAGAGGAGGCTGCGGTTGTGCTCCAGTTTTTGCTCCGTTTGCATGACAGAGCGCACGGACTAAGACCAGACAGGTATGTATTAACTAGTCTAAGGTAAGGTAAGAACATATGTCAGTATGTACAAACGGTGAACTATTCCTTTCATACCGTGACAACCCTCATTATAACCTTATCAACGCTCAACAAAACCATAAATACATGTATAAATATGCATCAAATATATGTTTTAGAAACAAGTACATGCAATTCAATTTCTGTTTGGAAAGCCCTAAAACACAACAGAGGTTTTCTCAGACGACTTTACGGGAGTTCAGGATTCGCAGACGCAGATCAGAGAAACAGTAAACACAGGAAATACAATGATAACAAACAGAGGTATTGGTCCATCCGAGGCAGTATCCATAAATGTTAAGAAAAATCCAAATGGCCATTACTATTGAAATGTTTATGACCACATCTTGTGCTGCACTAAGTTCTGTGTGCTCTGAGCTACATGGTTTCCCTGGGTTTTTAATCATAGTAAACTTCATAATCGTGGTGATGAAATAGTAATGGAAAGTCTGTTTTAGTAAATAAATATATAATTTTTCAGATGTTGGTTGTTTGGTATAAGTGAGGCTGGGAACTGTCAAAAGCAGAGGAGACTAACCTTGGCAGTTTTGGCTTCCAATGGGGATACCTTCAGAGAGAAGCATCAGCAGTTAGCACTTGACTGAAGCAGGAGGCGACTTAAAGCTCATCATTGTCAGGAGCTAAGATCTTAAAGACCTGAAGTTTTCATAAATATATGTACTGTATGTGTGATGCTCCCTGTAGCTACTGCTAAGGCCTTGTGGAGAGGGAGGAGCGAGAGGAGAGGGGAGAGGGAGGAGAGAGAGGAGAGGAGTGAGAGGGGAGAGAGAGAAGAGAGCGGAGTAGAGCGACTGAGAGGAGAGAATGGAGAGAGAGGAGAAAGGAGAGAAAAAAAAGAGCAGAGCTAGAGAGAGAGAAGAGAGGAGAGAGAGAAGGGTAGAAGAGATGAGAGAGAAGACAGACAAGAAAGAGGACAGAAAGGAGAGAGAAGAGACAGCTAGATAGAGATATAGAAAGGAGATCAAGAGAGATAGAATAGACGAGAGGAGAGAAAAGGGAGAGAAAGAAGACAGGAGAGAGAAACAAGAGGAGAGGAGGGAGAGAAGAGAGAGGAGGGGAGAGAGCAGAGAAACAAGGAGAGAGGGGAGAGAGGAGAGAAACAAGAGGAGAGAGAGAAGAGGGGGAAAGGAGAAAGAAAAGAGCAGATATAGAGGACAGACAAGAGGACAGAAAGGAGAAGAGAGACAGCTAGATAGAGATATAGATAGAAGACAGAACGAGAGAGACAGAATAGAGAAGAGAGCAGAGAGAGGGATGAGAAAGGAGAGAGAGAGAGAGAGAGAGAGAGGGAGGCCTCACTTGGTGCGCAGGTCTCTGCAGGCCGCCGTGTGGATCACTGTCCCCAAGTGTCCAACCCATTCCTGGAGAGAAGAACAGACAGAGGCGCTGACCAGAGCTCACAGAGAGAGTCGCTCCAGTCGAGGGGTTCTCCGTTTATCAAGAGGCACTTTGGTTTTTACACAAACTGACATGTACAGAGGTTGAAACGATGACGGCCACAACTTTTTGAAAATTACACACACAAAAAAACCCAAAGTAACAAAACGAGTGGTGAAAAAACAAAATGTCTACCCAGAACCAGTCATGCAGAATTCATTATTGACAGATTAGATATTCAACACACTTTTGGGTTTCCGGACGTTCTTAAAAAAAAAAATCCCGGGGCTTTATGCAAGTCTGAGGGAATAAGTAGCTTGTCAATGTAAAGTACTGCAAATTAGTTTGAACTAAAAAAAACCAGATGGTCCTTCTAACATAAGACAACGGTTAATCACATTCTTAACCATTTTTTTTTTACTTACAGAGCTGAAAATTGATAGAGCCGGGGAAAAAAGGTAGAAAAAAAGAAAGCTTTTTTGGATTCCAGTGTAGTTTTTTCTGCAAGTGGCAATAATTTGAAATCTGATTGTTTTTTGTCGTGTTGCTTTTTTTTATTATCAACAATGTTAAAAAAATATGGCTCTTACTTCACAGAGTTTCAGCTGAAAGTCGAGCGACAAGAAACACAGAGGAGAGAGGAGAGAAGAGAGAAGTAGTGAGAGGAGAGAGTGAGTGAGAGGTGTGAGAGTAATCAGAGGAGAGGGAGACAGGAGTGAGAGGAGAGAGGTGTAAGAGAGGAGAGAGGTGTGAGAGATGAGTGAGATGAGTGAGAGAGGGAGGTGTGAGAGTAAAGAGAGAGGAGGGGGAGACAGGAGTGAGAGGAGAGAGGTGAGGAGAGAGTAGTGCGATAGGAGAGAGGACTGAGAGAGGTGTGAGAGGAGAGAGAGGAGAGGGATGAGTGAGAGAGGGGAGAGGGAGGTGTGAGAGTAATGAGAGAGGAGAGGGAGACAGGGGACTGAGAGGAGAGGTGTGAGAGGAGTGTTGAGTGTTATGAGTGAGAGAGGAGTGAGAGAGGGGAGAGGGAGGTGTGAGAGTAATGAGAGGAGAGGGAGACAGGAGTGAGAGGAGAGGTGAGAGGAGAGAGTAGTGAGATAGGAGAGGACTGAGAGGTGTGAGAGGAGAGGAGAGAGAGGACTGAGAGAGGTGTGAGAGGAGAGGAGAGTGAGAGAGGACTGAGAGAGGTGTGAGAGGAGAGGAGAGAGAGAGGACTGAGAGAGGTGTGAGAGGAGAGGAGAGAGAGGACTGAGAGGTGTGAGAGGAGAGGAGAGAGAGGACTGAGAGAGGTGTGAGAGGAGAGGAGAGAGAGAGGACTGACAGGAGTGAGAGAGAAGAGTGAGAGAGAAGAGTGAGAGGAGATAAAAATGGGAGAGATGATATTAGAGAGAGAAGAGAGACGAGAGATAAGATAAAAGGGGAGAGAGGAGACGAGAGTAGTGAGAGATGAGATTGAAGGGGAGAGAGAGAGGATAGAGAGGAGAGAGAGGAAAGATGAGAGACTGTCAGATTATGTGTCTGTGAATTAGATTATTTGTTTCTTCTACACCAGACAAACTTAAGATCCATCCATCAGTTTTCTTCCGCTTTCTTCAGCTCATCTGGGGGAATCCTGAGGTGTTCCCAGCTGAGAGACATGGGGCCACGGTGCCTGGGTCTTCCCCTGGTCTCCTCCTGGTGGGACATGCAGGACACCTCCCCAGAGAGGCATCCAGAACAGATGCCCGAGCCACCTCCACTGGCTCCTCTCAACGTGAAGAAGCAGCGGCTCTAATCTGAGTTCTTCTTCAGAAGCGGTTGAACACGAGTTTCACTTCTCCAGAGACCCCCAGCCAGCAGGGGGCGCAGTCAGCCCAGTAAACCACAAGGACAACTGGGATGACTGTGCTTTTGAGGAAGACGGAAGCATCCCGTCCAAACATGTCAAGGCTGGTGTAGAAGAACCAAATAACTTCTAATATCTACTAAGAAGACGCTGATTGAGACTTGGTTTAGGCAGAGTCCAGTCCAGGTATAGGCCGAGTCCAGTCCAGGTACAGGCCGAGTCCAGTCCAGGTACAGGCCGAGTCCAGTCCAGGTACAGGCCGAGTCCAGTCCAGGTACAGGCCGAGTCCAGTCCAGGTACAGGCCGAGTCCAGTCCAGTTACAGGCCGAGTCCAGTCCAGGTACAGGCCGAGTCCAGTCCAGGTACAGGCCGAGTCCAGTCCAGGTACAGGCCGAGTCCAGTCCAGGTACAGGCCGAGTCCAGTCCAGTTACAGGCCGAGTCCAGTCCAGTTACAGGCCGAGTCCAGTCCAGGTACAGGCCGAGTCCAGTCCAGGTACAGGCCGAGTCCAGTCCAGGTACAGGCCGAGTCCAGTCCAGGTACAGGCCGAGTCCAGTCCAGTTACAGGCCGAGTCCAGTCCAGGTACAGGCCGAGTCCAGTCCAGGTACAGGCCGAGTCCAGTCCAGGTACAGGCCGAGTCCAGTCCAGGTACAGGCCGAGTCCAGTCCAGTTACAGGCCGAGTCCAGTCCAGTTACAGGCCGAGTCCAGTCCAGTTACAGGTCGAGTCCAGTCCAGTTACAGGCCGGTCCAGTCCAGGTTTAGGCCGGGTCCAGTCCAGGTTTAGGCCGGGTCCAGTCCAGGTTTAGGCCGGGTCCAGTGCTGGTTCGGAGGCTTTCTCCTTACACAAAAGACTTTATAGGTCTCCCAGGTAAGAGATGCAGATTTCAACTTTAAAAAATTATGTCAAAATTCAAGTCAAAAGCCTGAGTTTTGTACAGTAGACAAATAATTATAAAATAATTGTTGTTTCAAATTATTGCCCAGACTGTGTTAATAATTTGATTTTGAAAAATTGGCTGATACGACATCAGTATTGTCTAATATCGATGTCATTAATTTTCTGTCTCCTTGTCACTTAAACCGATCACTTTTAGATTGAAGCTAAAAAAAAAACATTTCCGTGCACCAATTCACCAGTTTATCTCTCCTGTGTTTTTATCTTTAAATCAAACTTGTTTTAAAGAATTATCTTGAAAAAAAAACATAATTTTACCGTATAGATATGATTCACACCATGTTTGCCATGGGTCATTGAGACAGAAAGCAGACTCGTCACTGCGTTGTTTGGCACTCACCTTTTCCTGATCACACCTCATGTCGCACAAGGAGCAGGTGTGAGGGTAGACCTTGGGAAGAACCCCAGAGAAATCGCTCATCATGGTGGGCGTGGGCAGCTTCTTGTTGGCCGGTGCCTTCTCTCTGAAGTTCTGAGGTTTGGCTCTGGGAGGAGGCTTCGCTCTGGGGGGAAGCTGCTTTTCTCTGAGGAAAGGCTGCTTCTGTCGCGGCGAAGGCGAAGGTTTGGACACCATCGTCTCTGCGCTCCTCTTCTCGGCTGAGGCTCTCGGCTTGGGCTGCTCCATTCTGTAGTCGCGGTCTTCGTGCCGAGGTTTCGCGGCGGTGGAAAAGTCTCGAGGCGGCGGCGAGCGGCTGGAGTGGTGCTCGCTGCTGCGGCGCCGATAGTCTCTGTCTCCGTGTTTGATGGACTCTGGCGGCTGCAGCCGCACCTGCCGCGCCTCCAGTTTGGGAGCAGGTGATGGGTACATTTTCACAGTCCTCTCCACTGGGATGGGCTCTTTCTTGTATGTTTTCGGGGGCCCATTCTCATCCTTGGCCTGACTGGCGTGGCCATAGTCAATGACTCTGCCCTCGGTCTGAGTGACAGTGAGGAGGCTGGGCACCTCCGGCGAGCGCGAGGACGTGTGTTTCTTATGGACCTGTAAGTCCCTCAGGATGAAGGGCAGAGTGTCCGGAGTGAGCTGGTCGTCCGGGTAATGACTGAGCGCCTCCAGATCCTCGTTAGAAAGTCCAAAACTGGCCAGAATGGTCCCTGCGCTCTCTGGTGTGTAGAAGCTGCGACTGCCCTCTGCTCTGGGCGGCGGCGCCTCTCCCATGGGAGCGTTCCAGTTTGGTAAACCTGCACCGTGACCGCCGCTCATCGGTGCGAACATCTTGGACGGTGGCTCGTAGTTGGACCAGTCCATGTTCTGTTTGGGCTGCGTGTCGCACAGGTTGGTGCTGTAGTTTCCGTGTTGGTTGAGTCCGCGGGCAGCTGCCTGGTTCTGGTGGTGCTTCAGTCGCTCCAGGTGCTCAATGAGACGATGGTCCATGTCGCGAGAGCCACGGATGGACAGAGCGGACTCGAGCTCGGCCGGCAGCTGCGTGGGGCGGGGGAACTGATACGTCCCGGCAGGAGGCATCATGTCCCCCTGGGGCCGCACCGGAGACTGGTTCGGAGGCCGGGGTGCGCTGGAGAAGGCCTGCGCCCCCTGCTGCTGCTGCTGTTGATGGTGGTGGTGGTGGTACATGACCAGTGTGTCTCTGATACGTTTGTGATTTGAGTCCGTGCTCAGAGTCAGAACGGCTCGCTGAGGAGCGAACGCAGCAATGAGTCTGCTGGAGGCAAAGGTCGCAGCGGCGAGAGCAGTGAGCTGCCGAAGGGCGATCTGAGCCTGAGTCTCTATGTGAGCGAGCCGCAGAGCTACGGAGAAGGGGGCGCTGGACTCCAAACAAAGCGACGGGAAATAGCTTTCTGTATGCACAGCCAAGCTGTGAGGTGAAAAACAGAAAAACTATTACAGATATAAATGCTGTGTCTTACAGAGTTGAAGAGGAGTCACTTTGTGGTGTGGTTGTGTGAGGAGCTTGGTTTATAAAAAAACACATGTATTACTGAACAAAAGCACTCTGAGAGTGCATACCCCGCCAAGAACCCTCCTACATCACATTCAATCCAGGGATTCAAACAAATCAAAAGTCAGATCTTAGCAGAGACTGTAACTAGTAAATTAAAAGTATTATATTATATTGTTGCATAAAACCTTAGTATCAGAATAGTTTGTAATCTTAACCTCCCCTTGGCTGGGTAACAATATGCTACAACCCCAGGACATCACACAACCTCACACCAAAATGCAGACGTAATGCATATGATGTATATAATGTATACCAGATTTCAGTGCTCCCAGTTCATGACTTCTGCATGAAGTTTCACTATCTTACCATTGTCCAGAAAAAGCATGTTACAGATTAATAAAAGACACAGCACACGAGAAAAGAGGAAACAAACCAAACTGTATTCTAGGACATTCTCTCACACGGATGCACACAACAGCAGTCGAATACTCTGTCTGTACCCGGGCTACTGCACAACACCAGGAAACTGTGAGACAATCTGTGCTAGCTTCATGGATCATCTGATTCTGTAGTTTATCAATAATATCTGATGCTTCTATCCTACCATGGATCTTTTTTTTCATTAAATCATTATCAGTTTCACTTGTGTTTTCTCCGAGTTCTCTCCAGAGGTTTATATAACTCTATGATGTCTGCTTGTTGTGACTCTGACGTCTGCTACGAGGGACTCTAGATTGCAATATATCACAGAATCGAACCGCAATATTTGCTCACAAACACACACTCACTGAAAGGCCTGGAGGTGGGAGTGAACCCAGGACCTTCTGACTGTTGCACAAGCGCATCACCATGCCTTTACAACTGAGCAGCTCAATGCAACAGTCTGCATGAGTCAGTACTTTTCCACTTGATGTTTTGGTTTGCTGAAGGTCAAAGAAACACGTATTCTGCTGAGACATGATCCCAGACCTCTGCATCTGTAGCTATTCTCTTCACAAGCTACTTCCAGAGCCACGTCTACACAGAGACCGTCAAGAGAACTTTAGACAGAACTGCTTCTCTGTCAAAGCCTAAAAAAATGGCTCAAAGAATGTGCAGTCATTAAGCATAGAGTAAATAACTGTGTGGTGTATAACCTGTATATATCGTGTCCCTTTGTGGTTCATTTTTCATGCTGACTAGGCCATTCCATTTCTCTTGCACGCCGTCAACTTGCTGTCACTTTGCCTCTGCCCAGCGACTACGGATCAAAACTAGCAAATAGTCATGTCCTGTCTCTGCAATACACGTGTTATGCAAATTCCCTGTCTACGGCACGGTGGCTGAGTGGATAGCACTCTCGCCTCTCAGCAAGAAGGTCCTGGGTTCAAATCCCGGTTGGACCAGGGCCTTTCTGAGTGGAGTTTGCATGTTCTCCCCGTGTCTGCGTAGGTTTCCTCCGGGTGCTCCGGTTTCCCCTACCACTAAAAATATGTACAATAGGTCTGGCATGTGCCTCCTGTACTGGCGACCCCCACTCCCAAAAATAACAATTGTAAACCGCTTTGAGACTCCGATGTGCAGTGAAAAGGTGGTATATAAATAAAGATTACTACTTACTTACTTACTTACTTACTCCTACATGCATAAATAAACACGCTTTTAGAAGATTTTCAGTGGGCCATAGCCAACGCCTGATCCCATGTCAATCTGTCCGCGACTCGAAAACATCTCATTTAATAAATATTCACCACGAAATAGAAGTGATGTCACATGCACAGGTTTAAGACTGTTTGGCTAGGTTTAAACACTGCATTTGTGGAACGCGGCTGTAAACAAGGCCTTTAGTAGTGACCGAAGCCATTTTGTTTTGAACGTGCTCCATCTGACGTCACGCCTGGACTGAGCTAAGAGCTGCTAAAACATGTGCTAATTTCAGATCTGCTGCTAACAATACTATTGCTACAGCTGCTGTTTACGCTTACCTTTAGTTATATAAGACACACGGCGAGGTAAGATGAGTTAAATCAGACTTTTGAAGCAATAGAGAAGAAGCTACATCGCGAGCAACACTTCCAGTCGCATCGCCGCCATCTTTGTTGACTTTGGGATTTCCGGTCACGTTCTTTCAATATAAAACTTATTTGCTTTTTTTGTGTGTGTGTTTTTAAAAAATATTATTATTTAAATTTGTAATCAAAAATAGAACAAAAATATGGACATAACAGACAAAAAAAATATAAAAACGACAATAAGATCATCCCAAATTTTAGGAGAGAACCGCCTTCTCAACATTTTGAACAAAACTCTGGTCGTTTTTGATGAGCAAGTATCCCTATGATTTATAATTAGGAGGATCAACAGTCTTGATGATCCACACGGATTCATTATTAAATGACCGGTTCAATTATAGGAGCGTTGCTTCTGTCAGTGTGCCCCAGGGCAGCTGTGGCTGCAGTAGTAGTTTATCACCACCGTGCACGGAGTGAATGAATACAGATGTGAAGCGTCTTTGCGTGTCCAAATAAGCGCTAAAATCTGATTTTTTATTTATTTTTTATGTACGTTTTCCGTGTTTATTATTTAAGCTGTATTTAGTTTTTTTGTCTTCTAAGAAACAGGTAGCTAATACACATATGCACATACTAATATTGTATATTTTGTGTGCTCCCTGTGTGCTCTTACTGTCCTGTATGTGCGCTGCAACACTGACATTTCCCCACTGTTGGACAAATAAAGGATCAGTTTTCTTATAATGTTTCAAAATAAAATACTAAAATATACATAAATCAACACATGCATAGATTATTCACTTATTCTTTTCTCGTTGTGACAAGTGGCCAAAGTAGAAGACATTTTCAACAGTTATTTCATCAAGTTTAACTTTGTCAAACCTCAGACAACACTGAAAAAAAAAAAAAAAGTGAGGTAGTGAAGGCTTGAATTGAGTGTTTTTGTCTTAATATGAGCTCATTCTGTGTTAAAACAAGATTCACCAAAGGAACAAAGACATTTATACTGTGAGAACTCTGTTGCTGAGCAGGGCAGGGCCTGGTTAGTGTTGTGATGGGAGACCTTTGTGAACAAAAGGTGCCACATTGGGGCGGCTACAAAGTGCCAAACTGTGGTTGTGCCCTTAGGCAAGACACTGATGGGAGGGGCTGATGACACAGACTGGTTGCCTCACTTCTGTCAGTGTGCCCCAGGGCAGTTGTGGCTATGGTAGTAGTTTATCACCACTGTATGGGGTGAACAAATACGGACAGTGTCTTTGAGCGTCCAAAAACGTGCAATATAAAACCTATTCATCATTATTTTCTTGTATTTTTTTTTGCTTTGTCCCATCTATATTTGTTGTTTTAAGCCAGTCAGAATGTGGTCAAATTTAAATAATTTTGTTGCCAAATTTGAGCATTTTTTGGCTTATTCATCACTTTTTGCAGTGTATATATGTATAAGTGTTTTCTTAACACATCCAACACTCGGGTCTCTTTACAGAACAAGCGTGGCACAGGGAAAACCAGAAATAGCCGAGTGGACGCTGTCGTTAGTGATATTAAGCAGCAAGACTAGACTGATAAAGTGCTGCAGGAGTGAAGAGGTGACAAAACCACAAGTGTAGGTGCAGAGATGATGGGTGCTCGGTGTGAAGAGGCGGCCAGGACAGAGGAAGCGGGTCAGTGTGTTAGAGACCGGGTTACTGACTGTATTAACACCCGGACTCACACTGTTATCAAACTACTAGAGCCGCATGAGCAGTCGTTTTGACGGCTCCCATTCAAATTGATGGCATTCTGACAAAATCGCAGAAAAAAGTGTGTAAGTTTTGCCTTCGTTTTTGTAAAAGCCAACATTTGGTGTTTTTTCTTTTTTTTTTGCCTTTACCACTTGCTCTGCTCTACAGAACCAAGCTGGACCAGAACCAAGATGGACCAGAACAAGTCCAGGACCAGAACCAGAACCTTCAGAATGGTCCTGGACTGGTTCTGATTCTAAGCTGAGTCAGTATAGCCCCGTTTCCACCAGCCATACTCGGCTCTACTCTACCTGTATAGAGTTTCCATTACACTTTTGCATGTATCCTAAAACCTATACCCACAACAAACCAGTATGCGGAAAAATTCCTTGGTAGCCATGGCTTCCAGCAGCACTCTGGCCAATCACTGTCAGTCAGAACACTCCAGCACCAGCTCGGCCTGGATAGAAACAGGACCAAGAGGGACTAAAGAAGGACCTGGTACTGGTTACACAGGGCTAGTGGAAACACTCCCAATCAGGGGAGAGTAGAGAAGGGAAGTGTATGGAGTAGTGCTGAGTCGGACTGCTGGTGGAAACAGGGCTTTCGTTTTTCCACCAGAGAAGAGCCGGTGCTGGTTACCATAGCAACACACCATTTACATGACAGCAGTTAGCATTCAGTCGCCATTTAGCGACCTGTTTTTGATGTATTCTGATTATATTCACCAGTTTTAACACCTCGTAAAGTAAAAACTCTCATATATTACTTACACTGAAATCTGCTTGTTTCAGAATCCCATTGATTTTAACGGGAGCCGTCAAAATGACTGCTCTGAGAATTCTAGTAGTGTTGTTTCTTGGGCTAAATACTGTATTTTGTCTGATTTTATCTGGAGAAAGTTGTTGCGTGAACCGTCCTCATTGGATAGTTCTGCATATCTGCATGGTGAAAGCCAGATCATGGGAGACCTCTGAAGCTAAGCAGGGCAGGCCCTGGTTAGTGATGTGATTGGAGACTTCTAGGAACATTAGGCCTTTGAGCGAGACACTTAGATACCCACGTTAGCATGAGTCTGGTATGTATGACTGGTTGGTGCTAGTGGGAGGGGTTGAGGGCACAGATTGGTTGCATACAACTGACTTATTATCATTATTAGTATTAAGAAATTAGCTGTAAGTTTGATTTGTCACTAAGAAAGCAGATGGCAGAGAGAATGTCCCAATGATATAACCAATGCCTTCATTATGCAGGCCGGTCCGACAGAAATGTACCAAATTGGCCAAGCTGGAACCAGATACCGGTCGACATCACGTAATCAAAAGGAAAAGAATGTCCAGCTGGTTCTGCCAAGTGGAGTTCAAGTCTGCGGCTGTAGTCTCCATGTCAGGGCTCAGGTTCTGGACTCGAGGAGGAGGAGGAGGATCGGGGAAACACAGCGTGCCCTGGATTAGCTCCCATGTTCCCACTTAACGAGATACAGCCGCAAACGCATGCCACACACATTAGCATGAGAGCGGCTAAGTCTGGCCATAACCGCGGCTGTAAGACCTGCTCTGTGGTTTCTCTGTGACTGGAAGCTGCTGGGATTAGTCCTGACCACACGGAAATGGTTGAGACCTTATGCAAAGTTAAATTTCAGTGTTGCATCACCAGTTAGAGAACAGTATGAATGAGGATAACTCTATTCTATACTACAATAAAAATCTCTACTTCAGCAGAATAAAGAAGCAACATTTAAAGGAGCAGTATGTAAAAATGTACCCAAAGTGGTACTGCAGCCTCTCCCACTCTCCCTGACTCAGGTTGCCAGATATGCAGACGAATCCAGCTGGGACCATAACAGCTGAATAGACAAGAGTTTTGTCAACAACAAATCTATAACCAACACCTTTTTCACAAAGATAGAAATCCTGGTTTTATTCCTTGTTTTGTCGTTAATGATTTGAGAATCATAACGAGACCTTTTTTAGTTCTGCGCCAAATGGTACTCTGTCACCTGTAGTGTTTTGAATGTTCTGGATACCGTTGCCCCTGTGAAGGTTAAAATAATGAAAAATAAGCAGAAGGCGCCGTGGGCTAAAGCAGACTCGGTCAGGGCACAAAAGAGAAAGTGCCGGAGGGCCGAGCGGAAGTGGCGCAAGTCCAACCTCCAGGTTGATTACGAGATCTTCAAAGATAAGTTGTGCGAGTTTAACCGGGTGCTACGTAGTACGAGAGAAAGGTATTTTTCTGAAATGATTGAAGGCTGCAGCAACAATCTGCGTGTTCTGTTCTCAACAGTTAATAGATTAACAAACCCCCCTGTTCAGATGCCATTAGAGCTAACTTCCAAACGTAAATGTAATGAGTTTGCACATTTTTTCAATGACAAGGTTCAAGGCATCAAAAACGCCATTGTCTCCAATCCACAGATAACAATCCAACAGCCAGAAAGGCTCTCTGAGCTAACTTACTTTGCACCTGTAGATGATAAAAATGTCCAAGAGATAATCTCCAGTTTGAGCTCCTCCACATGCAGCTTGGATGTACTACCCACTAGATTTCTAAAGTCTGTTCTGAGCAGTCTGTTACCTTCACCCACACAGATAGTAAACATGTCCCTTCATTCTGGAATATTCCCAAAGGCCCTGAAAACTGCAGTCATCAGGCCCCTGCTAAAAAAGAGCAGTCTGGATGCTACGGTACTTAACAACTATCGTCCCATCTCAAATCTGCCATTTATGGGGAAAGTCCTTGAGAAAGTTGTCTACCTACAGCTTACTAGATTTCAGTGGTTAATTTGTGTCGGATCCTGTTTACCTCTTGATTTTGGCCTCTACGTGTTCCGGGACTTATTTGGGCAGATCCCTCACCTCTAATATAAATATTCAAAATAACAATTAAAACAAATCTGAAAATACATAAGAAAAAATAATTATATTCATTTAAAGAATAAATCCAACACATTTCATGTTCTCTACTCAAATTTAACGGAATTTGGGAGAGTCGGGATCAAACCACGCCCCTCACAGAAAGTAAGGTTTGCCGCGTCTGGGATGTTTACGGCGAGGACCGAGTTGACCAACTGACCAAGAGAGAGGAATATACGGAGTTTCAGCGCAAACATGTCAAAAAGACAATTGAATCTTATGTCTTTTTTCAAGAAGACGGACAAGTTGCATTATGCTACTAAACGAGTGAGGAAAGCAGCAAGTGGCGATGTTAGTGACCAGGAGGAAGAGGCTAGCCCCGCAACAGGTGACCTGGTTCATAGCCCGCCTGAGTGGGGGGCAGATACAGCGCACCCGATCAGCCATCATATGGACCGCCACCAACAACCGGAGCAAGAGGCCAGTATGGAGATATCAGCTAGCCAAGTATAGCAGCAAGAGGCGGGAACCACGACATCAACGCGCTTCTTTCATGAAGCGTCAGAAGGAGAGGAGCGTGCACTGAGCGGAGAGGAATGTGGGTCATCCAGCGACAGGTCAGGGTGTAGGCCAGGGCGCTACACTGTACTGAGCCAAAGAGGAATTGAGGAAAACTCTTTCCAAGGAATCACACTAAATGAAGGAAAATCAAGCGACAAAACACTGGACGCCAAGCCATTTTTCCAGACTGTGGCCAAGAACCTGGATAATCGGATGTTATCCCAAGGAGGCCGGGTACCAGACAAAACGGGATATAACAAGTTCATTGAGGAGTTGAAGGTGCTTCATGCGCAGTATTGGCCCGAGGACGCAGGTGCGCTTTATGGAGAGACTGAGGTTGAGTCACTGTGCCAGCGCTTTAATATATCTGACCCACGCGCAGTCATACGGGCCTACAGAAAGTACAGAGACTCAGATGGACACGACACGCCTGATGAACTGATTGAGTTATTTACTGCTGTCAACAGCATTCCCATTGCAAGTGCTGAATGTGAGTGGAGATTTTCTCAAATGAACTTGATTTGCACTCCCCACCGTGGCTCTCTGCTCATAACCACAATATCATCGTTACTCTTCCTAAATCTTGTTGGACCTCCCCTGGCTAAATTCAACCCAGTCCCGTACGTGAGGTCGTGGGTGACCAAAGGACACAGAACTGCCACGGATACGTGCAGTAAAACCTGAAACAGAGAGAAGGAGAATAATCAGGACCTGCTCGTGTTGTGGAGCATTTTGGACAACTAAATAGGTAAGCATACTCTATATTAGGCCACCGTGCCAACTTTTAAATAATAATTGGAAAATGTGTGTGATTTATTGTAAGCTCTGATTTTGTTGAGGAATTAATTTCTGACTGTATTCTGTAAGTCCCACCTGCGGTGAAGTGGGCATTTGCCTGTGTTGTGCAGAGTAACCTATAGCCTACAGTAACTATTGTATAATATGTATTATTAAGGATGGATTTTAGCTGTAAGTCCCACAGCAAGGCAAGTGGGCATTTGAATGTTGTTTTCAACAATGTCTTTTGTACGTTCCGGCACTTGTATTGGTTTTGTTTACCTGCTCTGTCATTGTGTACTTTGCGTTCCGGCACCTTATGATTTACAAATTAAGCACTGCTAGATTTCTTATAATCAACAATTCATTTGATATGTTTCAGTCTGGCTTTAGACCCCGCCACAGCACTGAGACTGCTCTCGTCAAGGTTACAAACGATATCCGGCTGAACACTGACGCAGGCAAAGTCTCAATCTTAATCCTGTTAGATCTGAGTGCTGCCTTTGACACTGTCGACCATGAGATCCTCTTACAGAGACTAGAGGACTGGGTTGGAGTCGCTGGCACCGCCCTAAGTTGGTTTAGGTCTTACCTTGAAGACAGGAAGTACTTTGTGGAGATTGGAAACTGTGTCTCAGATCATATGGCCCTGACCTGTGGAGTACCACAGGGGTCGATCCTGGGACCTCTTCTGTTCAATCTCTACATGCTGCCGTTAGGTCAGTTAATACGCAGAAACGAAGTTTCCTATCATAACTATGCAGACGACACTCAGATCTATGTCTCACTGACTGCAGGAGAACATGGACCAGTGGACTCACTCCTTCACTGTATCCAACAGATCAGTGAGTGGATGCAAAACAACTTCCTTCAGCTAAACGCAGACAAAACTGAAATGATTGTCTTTGGTCCCCAGAAACAAAGAGAGAGCGTCATCTGTCACCTCCAGTCTCTCTCCCTAAAACCTTCAAACAAGGTCAGAAATCTAGGGGTAATACTGGACTCAGACTTAAATTTGAATAGCCACATCAAATCAGTAACATCAGCAGCTTTTTACCATCTAAAAAACATTGCCAGGATCAAAAACATAGTGTCTAAAGCAGACTTGGAGATTCTTATCCATGCATTTGTCTCCAGTAGGTTAGACTACTGCAATGGCCTGCTCACAGGTCTGTCCAAACAGGCTGTAAAACAGCTGCAGTACATTCAAAATGCAGCAGCTCGAGTCCTGACGAGAACCAGGAAGTACGACCACATTAGTCCTGACTAGAACCAGGAAGTACGACCATATTAGTCCGGTCCTCAGGTCTCTGCACTGGCTTCCTGTGGCTCAGAGAATAGACTTTAAAGCAGCTCTGCTTGTGTACAAGTCTCTCCATGGCCTCGCACCAAAATATATTAGTGACTGTTTAGCTGTGTATACAACTGAGGGATTTTATATTTTTATCTTACTTTTTAATGTACTGTGATTATTTATGATTTTAATGCTTTCTTATTTTGTTCAGCACTTTGAGTTGCCTTGTGTATGAATTGAGCTATATAAATAAACTTGCCTTGCATTGCCTACTTTACCAGTGAGATTAGCTCCACGCGGTCAGTTCTGGCACCCGGATTATGAACTTTCTGATTGGTGAAATGGTGGAGGGCGGGACAACGAAATGAAAACAATAACAAGATTTAGAGTCTGGAAAACGAATTCAGAAATCCAAATATCTCTGAACTACTGTTATCAGTTAAAGAAGTGTTGGAAGAGAGCAGGTTTATTAATGCCTTTGGACAGATTAGGGCCTTTTAATGAGGACTAGACATGAAAATTGTACATATTGCTACTTTAAGTGAAAAACTTCTGACTTTAGGTTTAAAACAGTCTTTTTTGTAACTTTTAGAGATATCTATTGTGGAAATATTATGGAAAATTATGGAATTTAACTTTTAACAACTATTCCCCTCATCAAAAAGAAACAGGCAACAACCTGGAAACTCTGGCTGAGACCTGGACCGAGACTTGGGTTTGGGGTCCCTGTTGGATTGTGATTGGATAAAAAAATTACAATTTGTTTGAAACAACACTGATGGTTTTACTGCAAAAAATACACATTAAAGATTAAATTAAAATAATAATTGTTGTGATTTTATGAGCAAAACTACTACAGCCACAGCCGTCCCACTGTGGCACCTGCTGCTCCCAGAGGTCTCCCATCACAGCACTAACCAGGCTCCGTCCTACTTTGCTTTGGAGGTGTGACAGGATCTGGATTTCACCTGCAGGTGGCGCCACAACAATTACAACTATTATCTCTTCTTCCCAACATATTATACTCCAGGGCCTCATTATCTTTCCCGGTGATAAATGTGCAATGTAAAATAACTGTTGCAATTTATGATGGATTTGAAAGTACAGCCACAAATGTTATCGACGTTTTGAAAGATACAAGCTGTTAAAGATAAAAGATGTATGTCCTTGAGGAGAACAGGTGGAGGCTCCACAGGGACCCAGGATATTCCAGGCAACATAACAAGTTTACAGCCTGAAGAGCGAAGGTCAGAGGCTTCAGCGTGAACCGGTCCATTCACAAACATCCCAAGGACAGAAGTCCTGGCCCCTGTGACATGTTACTGCCATTGGAACTGAGGAGCACAGGGACTGGCCTCCTCCTGGGACTCTGAGGAGCACAGGGACTGGCCTCCTGCTGGGACTCTGAGGAGCACAGGGACTGGCCTCCTCCTGGGACTCTGAGGAGCACAGGGACTGGCCTCCTGCTGGGACTCTAAGAAGCATAGGGTCTGGCCTCCTGCTGGGACTCTGAGACCAGAGAGAAAGACCAGAGAGAGACCAGAGAGAGACCAGAGAGAGACCAGAGAGAGTCCAGAGAGAGTCCAGAGAGAGTCCAGAGAGAGGCCAGAGAGAGACCAGAGAGAGACCAGAGAGAGACCAGAGAGAGACCAGAGAGAGTCCAGAGAGAGGCCAGAGAGAGGCCAGAGAGAGGCCAGAGAGAGGCCAGAGAGAGTCCAGAGAGAGGCCAGAGAGAGGCCAGAGAGAGACCAGAGAGAGACCAGAGAGAGACCAGAGAGAGACCAGAGAGAGGCCAGAGAGAGACCAGAGAGAGACCAGAAAGAGACCAGAGAGAGACCAGAGAAAGACCAGAGAGAGACCAGAGAGAGTCCAGAGAGAGTCCAGAGAGAGGCCAGAGAGAGGCCAGAGAGAGACCAGAGAGAGACCAGAGAGAGACCAGAGAGAGACCAGAGAGAGGCCAGAGAGAAACCAGACAGAGACCAGAGAGAGACCAGAGGAGCACAGGGACTGGCCTCATGTTGGTCCCAGAGTCAGGACTAAACATGAGGAGGCAGAGTTTCAGATTTGTTCTGTTAAAATCTGGAACAGTCTTCCTAAAAATGTGAGACAGACTTCTTCTCTGACAACAGTTCTGTTTATCTGCTATAACTGATTCTATTTAGTACAATTAATGAATTTTTAAACCTAAAAAATGTTCAGCCCAATATTTGTACAACCTGAAATGATTGTGTAGTGATGCCTTTTTGTTATTTATGCATTTGATCAGTGTTTTTAAACTGCTTTTGTGAAGCACTTTGAAAAGCCTTTCACAAGAATTGCTACTAATCAAATAAACGTTGATTGATTGATATTGTTGTAAAGCTCAAAAACAGTTGAATTTACATCACACTTTTAAACCATTTGTTTTTTGTTGTACTCGCAGAAAAAATAACTTAAAATCGTCCTTATTTTCTCTGTTATTCTCCAGATTAGCAAAATTTTTCAGGATTTTTCTTTCCTTTGTTCCCTTTAAGTGAAAAATAAAACGTTCATAGAAAAACGACTTCTACGTCTTAAAATCTCGCTGATCTTGGACTGCAAAAACAAAATAAGTGCGCAGTAAAGAAGAACATTACGTATAACGGGCTGTCGTATAGATTTACACACACTGTTAAAAAGCGTTTGAGTTTGAAGAGGGGTCAGGACCACGTGAAGGAGCCAGCTTCAGTTTCATGACCAAATCCTAAAAGTCAGAATGCTGGACATCTTCAGCCTGACAGTGACGGATGGTCCGGTCTGCACTCTACGACTCCCGCTGGACTTCTGTTTCCTTCTACCGTTACGCACCGAGAGAGAGATCAGGAAATGGGACTGGACCCTAACAAGTTTCAAACCCAAAACTGATAATTATAACAACAATAATAATAATAATAATAATAATGATGATAAAGGGGTTTTACATATATACAGCCTCAGTCCTGGATCTACAGCCTCAGTCCTGGGTCTACAGCCTCAGTCCTGGGTCTACAGCCTCAGTCCTGGATCTACAGTACAGCCTCAGTCCTGGGTCTACAGCCTCAGTCCTGGATCTACAGCCTCAGTCCTGGGTCTACAGCCTCAGTCCTGGGTCTACAGCCTCAGTCCTGGATCTACAGTCTCAGACCTGGATTTACAGCCTCAGTCCTGGATCTACAACCTCAGTCCTGGATCTACAGCCTCAGTCCTGGATCTACAGTCTCAGTCCTGGATCTACAGCCTCAGTCCTGGATCTACAGCCTCAGTCCTGGGTCTACAGCCTCAGTCCTGGATCTACAGCCTCAGTCCTGGATCTACAGTCTCAGTCCTGGATCTACAGTCTCAGACCTGGATCTACAGCCTCAGTCCTGGATCTACAGCCTCAGTCCTGGGTCTACAGCCTCAGTCCTGGATCTACAGTCTCAGTCCTGGATCTACAGCCTCAGTCCTGGATCTACAGCCTCAGTCCTGGATCTACAGCCTCAGTCCTGGATCTACAGCCTCAGTCCTGGATCTACAGTCTCAGTCCTGGATCTACAGAACCTGTCTTTCTTTGAACCAATGGTTCCTACACATTTGTTATTATTGCATTTTTTTGTTTTTCAACTTGATTCTCTGATCTGTTGCTGAGGAATCGAAAACTTTGTAAAGTCCTCCGAGACGACCTCTGCTGTGATTTGAGGCTCTGCACAAACACATTGAAGTGAAACTCTCTGTGAGTCGTCGGAGCGAAGGAGAAGGCGACCTCTCGACCCTGTAGAGGCCAGAATGCTGAACCTCTACAGACTGACATTGACGGATGGTCCGGTTTGCACTCTACGACACCCACCTTACATTATGACATTCTTAGCATTTCTCTAATTCCCAATAGACCAGGACTTATTTATCACCAGTGTTTTGTTGTGTACGTAACGTCGTGTCTCGGCTGGATACTGCTTTGAATACTTACACATATTGTATCAAAGACGTTATGTACAGCAGGACCTTCTTCCCCATCGCTGTCAGACTGTACAATGAGTCACTTTAATGACCAGGACTAGGACTGAGAAAAAACTACAGTCACTTTTAGTCACTTAATTTTGTTGTTGTACATAATTTAGTTTGCATAACATAGACTATAATTTTAACCGTTTAAAAAAAAAATTGTTGTCTTTTTACTTTTTTTTCTTTAGTCTGTTTTCATTTCCTGTCTTTTTTGTCTGTTTGCACACCTTGATTGATTAAATCTACCCCCAATGAGACATGTACATTTCTCCACTACGATATCCACAATGTTTATCTAATCTTATAATTCACTATTTTTGCATACTTTTCAGTTAAAATCCTAGACTGGGCGACTACCAACGAACTACCAGCTCTTTCCCGAAGCCATAAGAAAAACTGAACCAGGCCTTTCTCTTCCAATGCAATAAAGAAATCACCTCGAAAATTGTTGAGTTAAAGGTTTAAAGGAGGATTATCTGAAATGTTAGGAAAGTATTGCCCTCTCCACTTTTTGAACATAACTCTCTGGTCTTATTGGACGAGCACGTATCACCAGAATTATTGACAATTGGGAGCACCAATAGACTCGATGATCCACCCGGAAGTAAAAAACCTTCCCGTATACTTCTAAGAATTCAGTTTCAATGAAAAATAAGTTGTTTTTATTTTATTTTTTACCTTAACTCAGTTTTACCAAGTCGTAAAACTGGTGAATTTAAGTTTTAACAGCAAAAATAGGACTCCTCACATTTCAAAAACACAAGATAATTCACCTTATTATACAACTTGGACCGTACAGTACGCGCGCTCTGATTGGTTGATTTGCGGTCTGATATTTTGCCATCTCGGACCGTTACCATGACAATCTGTCCGCAGCGCGTATCACACAAAACCAAGTCGAACATGAACATACTTCACAAATATCTCCAAAGCATTGGTAAAGACACAGACCAGAGTCATATAATAAAACATTTATTAACCTTGCTTGCTCGGTCTGTGCAGAGAAATATCAGAGCTTGGCCTTTTTGCACAGACCTCGCCACGGCTCGGTCTGTGCATTAAGACCACGGTCTGATATTTCTCCATACAGACCTCGCGCTCGGTAAATAAGCCGTTAATAAAAGCCATATCGAAACAGAAAAAGTGACAAAGTTATGAGTAACTACGCGTCCACAACCAAAACCCGTTAAATTGACTGCATTGAGAGCCTTAATATTAAAAGAGGAGAACGTTTTTTTGTGTTAAATGTACTTGAACCAAGATAAAAACGACTAATCACTGCGTCATATTTGGTGAGGGAGACAGATACAGACCTCACCTTACTGTATGTGTTTATGCTTTTCTGGAAGGAAGCCACGTGTCCTAAAACTCAATCCACTCCAAACCCTGGTCTGGGAATAGTAACGACTGAAAAGTGACGTAAGTCCGAGAGGAACGCAGGTCGAGACGGTCCGGGGTCAGACGATCAGCACATGTGACCAAAGACATGTGGACCCAGGGCTGTCCCCAGACCCGGGTTTGGGCAAAGATCTAGTCCAATGTGTGTAGACCTGAATCACAACAGCAGTCGTATGCAAGAAATACAATAATAACAAACGTATAGGATTCTAGGATAGGACCTGGATTCTCATTGTCCTTAGACCCTCCTGAATCTACAAAGAATAAGACTAAAAGAAACCAGTGGGAAATAAAGAGAAATGTCGGGGAAGCCCAAATTGAGAAAGGGATCTGCTTCCATGAATTGACAGGTTGTAGATCCAAGACTGAGGCTGTAGACCCAGGACTGAGGCTGTAGACCCAGGACTGAGGCTGTAGACCCAGGACTGAGGCTGTAGATCCAAGACTGAGGCTGTAGACCCAGGACTGAGGCTATAGATACAGGACTGAGGCTGTAGATCCAAGACTGAGGCTGTAGATCCAAGACTGAGGCTGTAGATCCAGGACTGAGGCTGTAGATACAGGACTGAGGCTGTAGATCCAGGACTGAGGCCCACGGATCACAAAAATTTAAATATATTTCTAAAAAACATTGTGATTGCAATCAGATTTTTAGGATTACCAATGCTGAGTGTATTTGCGATGCAGTATGTGACTCAGATCATATGGCCCTGACCTGTGGAGTCCCACAGGGGTCGATCCTGGGATCTCTTCTGTTAAGTCTCTACATGCTGCTGTTAGGTCAGTTAATGGGCTCTATGCACGCACCACTTCCGTGTTTTAGCTACTACCCCACTTCACTTCCTGTTCGCGGGAAACGGCCTGAGTTTCACTGGAGTTCAGCAGTGGTTTACACGAGTTTCCCAAATAAGACTCAAACGGGAATTACACTGTGAGGATACTGGGCATTTTCGGGACACAGCAGTGCTCTTTGATTGTGCTGTCATTGCGTTTTTATAAAGTTAACTAATCGCTCTGAGTGGCCACAGACGAAGCTCTACCTCAGAGAGAAAGCACAGCGACACTTTTGGGTCAGTCTCACAGCTGAATGTATCAATTTAATCACTAAAAGCCATAGGATAGCATAGGCAGGAAGTGAACGGGCTGATCTTTGGGTCGGCACTAGATCATATACGGAATCTGGACGAAACCGGAAGTAACAATCCATCCATCCATCCATTTTCTTCCGCTTCATCCGTTGCCGGGTCGCGGGGGCAACAGTCTAAGCAGAGACGCCCAGACTTCCCTATCCACACACACCTCCTCCAGCTCGTCCGGGGGGACCCCAAGGCGTTCCCAGGCCAGCTGAGAGACATAGTCCCTCCAGCGTGTCCTGGGTCTTCACCGGGGCCTCCTCCCGGTGGGACGTGCCCAGAACACCTCCCCAGGGAGGCGTCCAGGAGGCATCCGGAACAGATGCCCGAGCCACCTCAACTGGTTCCTCTCGACGTGGAGTAGCAGCGGCTCTACTCCGAGCTCCTCCCGTGTGACCGAGCTCCTCACCCTATCTCTAAGGGAGCGCCCAGCCACTCTGCGGAGGAAGCTCATTTCGACCGCTTGTATCCGCGATCTCGTTCTTTCGGTCATTACCCAAAGTTCATGACCAAAGGTAAGGGAGGGAACGAAGATTGACCGGTAAATCGAGAGCTTTGCCTTTCGGCTCAGCTCCCTCTTTACCACAACGGTCCGATACAGCGACCGCATCACTGCGCACGCTGCACCAATCCGCCTGTCAATCTCACGCTCCATCCTTCCCTCACTTGTGAACAAGACCCCGAGATACTTGAACTCCTCCACTTGAGGAAGGACCTCTCCACCCACCCGGAGAGGGCAAGGCACCTTTTTCCGGTCGAGCACCATGGCCTCGGATTTGGAGGTGCTGATTCTCATCCCAGTAACAATCCTACTTTCAAATTAATTTTAGACTAATTCGTCCTTAAATGGTGACTGGTTAAGTTTTAGGTGTTTAAGTAAGATGGTTAAGGTTAGGGTTAACGCTGGGTTGGGGTTATTTTATGGAAATGGCTGGTTAAGTTTAGGCATGAATAGATTGAATAGTTTGTTATTTTTACTTCCGCTTCCGTCCCGATTCCGTATATGATCTAGTGCTGACCCTGATCTTTGTTAACAGGAAATGACGTCACGCCTCCCCGTGCATATACCCCAAACGCAGTAACAACGCGTCCTACACTGCAAAAAGGTGGTTAAAAATAATTTAGAATTTGATTGAATTTGGCAAAAATGTACCACAATAAGAGGACAATCTGACTGATGATCTTGTTTTAAAAAGATCCAAGAAATGTCTCCCTGGGAATTAGAATGTACTCAAATTAACATAAAAACCACTTGAATTTAGCATTTATTACCTCATATTTGACAAACAGATTTATGTCTCACTCATGATGCAGAAGAACATGGAGCAGTTTCACCATTTTGACTCAGACAAAACTGAAATGATGAGTCCCTTTTTGTTTAGTGTTATTAACTGTGACCCCTTAAACACTTTCTTAACTTTCTTTAGACCTGACAAAGACCTGAAAACAATAATCAATGGTGGAATGTTTCAAGAGCGGGGGAGAAAAGACCGTAAACATACACAAATTACACAAACTGGGAATTTCATGCATCAATAACGGCCAGGCAAGTTTATTAGTGTAGCACAGTTCATAGACGGGCACCTCAAAGTGTGGAGCAAAATCACACAAGGCATAAAATCATAAACAATCACAGTACATTAGAAAGAAAGATAAAAATATAAAATCTGTCAGTTATATGCAACTGACATACACATTTTATCGTGTCCAAGTGGTTAATATTGTTTTAAAACGGACAAAATGCACTAAAATCAAGATGCATAAAAAAAAAATACAGTTTTGAATTTTATTTTTTCAACAAAATTCTCAGGCTAAGTCCTGGGTTAGACGTGTGTTAGTCCAGTCAAAAACTTTCCCCACAGTGGGACAGATAAAGGATCTTTTAATCTTAATAGACTGTATAGTTGGGCAAAAAAGTATTTAGTCAGCCACAGATTGTACAAGTTCTCCCACTTAAAATAATGACAGAGGTCTGTAATTTTCATCATAGGTTCACTTCAACTGTGAGAGACAGAATGTGGAAAAAAATCCAGGAATTTACATTGTAGGATCTTTAAAAGTATGGGCGACAGTAGCTCAGTTGGTAGAGCATTGGCCTTTGGGCCTGAAGGTCGTGGGTTCGAGCCCACTGTAAGACCTACTTCACGACTCCCACTGATGACTGCTGTCGTTGTGTCCTTGGGCAAGACACTTAACCCTACTTTGCCCAAAGCCCCAACTGAAAGATCTCAGCTCCTGTGGACTCACCACCTGCAGGAGGATCAGTGAGGGGCAGGTGCTTTGTGTACTGGCGGCAGCTCTGACTGCCACCCCCCCGACCCAGAAATGGATTAAGGGGAAGAAAATGGATGGATGGATGGATGGATCTTTAAAGAATTTATTTGTAAATTATGGTGGAAAATAAGTATTTGGTCACTTCAAACAAGGAAGATCTCTGGCTCTCACAGACCTGTAACTTCTTCTTTAAGAAGTACTTCTGTCCTCCACTCGTTACCTGTATTAATGGAACCTGTTTGAACTCATCTGTATAAAAGACACCTGTCCACAGCCTCAAACAGTCAGACTCCAAACTCCACTATGGCCAAGACCAAAGAGCTGTCGAAGGACAACAGGAAAAGAATTGTAGACCTGCACCAGACTGGGAAGAGTGAATCTACAATAGACAAGCAGCTTGGTGTGAACAAATCAACTGCGGAAGCAATTATCAGAAAATGGAAGACCACTGATAATCTCCCTCGATCTGGGGCTCCACGCAAGATCTCATCCCGTGGGGTCAAAATGATCATGAGAACGGTGATCAAAAATCCCAGAACCACACGGGGGGACCTGGTGAATGACCTGCAGAGAGCTGGGACCAAAGTAACAAAGGTTACCATCAGTAACACACTACGACGACAGGGAATCAAATCCTGCAGTGCCAGACGTGTCCCCCTGCTGAAGCCAGTGCATGTCCAGGCCCGTCTGAAGTTTGCCAGAGAGCACATGGATGATACAGCAGAGGATTGGGAGAATGTCATGTGGTCAGATGAAACCAAAGTAGAACTGTTTGGTATAAACTCAACTCGTCGTGTTTGGAGGAAGAAGAATACTGAGTTGCATCCCAAGAACACCATACCTACTTTGAAGCATGGGGGTGGAAACGTCATGCTTTGGGGCTGTTTTTCTGCTAAGGGGACAGGACGACTGATCCGTGTTAAGGAAATAAGGAATAGGGCCATGTATCGTGAGATTTTGAGCCAAAACCTCCTTCCATCAGTGAGAGCTTTGAAGATGAAACGTGGCTGGGTCTTCCAGCATGACAATGATCCCAAACACACCGCCCGAGCAACGAAGGAGTGGCTCCGTAAGAAGCATTTGAAAGTCCTGGAGTGGCCTAGCCAGTCTCCAGACCTCAACCCCATTGAAAATCTGTGGAGGGAGTTGAAAGTCCGTGTTCACTGCTCTCGATGTCATGGTGTGGATTTTATTTTGGACTTTAGCTTTATTTTGATATCTGTTCTCTGTGCTTTGGTTTTAGTTTGACTTTGACGTCCTGTTTCCCCTGTCTTGATTGCCTGCCCCGCCCTAATGTGTTTCACCTGTGTCTCTGTCTATAATTACCCTGTGCTCCTCTCCTCTTGTTGCTGGTCCATTGTATTGTCTACTTCTGTTTCGTCCTGTTCCTGATTTTGTGCTCCTGGTTCCGTATTTTAGATTTTGAGTTTTGTTTTTACCTTGGACTTTATTTTATTAAATCTTTATTTTGGCATTCTCGCATTTTGAGTCCTCCTCCTTCCCACCTCGTGACACTCGAGAAGATCTGCATGGAGGAATGGGCCAAAATACCAGCTACTATGTGTGCAAACCTGGTAAAGACCTATAGTAACTGTTATTGCCAACAAAGGTTATATTACCAAGTATTGAATTGAATTTTTGTTATTGACCAAATATTTATTTTCCACCATAATTTACAAATAAATTCTTTCATTATTTTAAGTGGGAGAACTTGCACAATCGTGGCTGACTAAATACTTTTTTGCCCCACTGTAGCTGCTAACCCGCTAGCTCAATGAAGCCCAATGGGGAAGTGCTCATGGACAAAGTTTTGGTCCAACTCGCTCTAGATCCTTTTGATTTAGATTCAGACGATGAGACCCTTTATTTGTCTCACTGCGGGGAAATGTCAGCATTGCATCTGCAGCTACAGAACAGTAGAGGAGCACACAGCACAAGATAAATGCATAATAATTCTAAAATACAAAAATATCTCTAAGTTTAGCATAATAAAAAAGCTTGTCCAAAAATTCTAGCTTTAGCATAATAAAGAAGCTAGTATAAAACGTTAGCATAAACATTAGAAAAGTAGCTAGCTCAGTAACTAAATTGTCACATTGTAAGAGTATTCTGCCGTCTTATCTCTGCTTGTTACTCACTGTTGAGCTGCCTTGAGGAGAGATATGGAGGCTTTCCGCACTTGCTTCTTCCTCTTGATTTTCTGCATGTCTTTAATCCCAGTCAATCCTCACACCGGTGACAAAATCTCTAAATTATAAGTACAATAATCCACAGTGTGTATTCAGATTAGCACTCTCTCTCTCTCTCTCTCTGGGAGCGTCTGTGGAGTGTGTGTGAGTGTGTGAGAGAGAGATGCCGGTTCCAGAGCGCGCATGCTAGTTCCCTCGGTGGTATTTTGGTATTCACAAACCGCGACCCCCCACCGGCAGTGTCACCCAAACAGCGAACCGGAGAGAGGCACATTTTTATAACACGTTTACAGGATGAGCAGAGCACGCCTGGCGACACGGATCTGTGCGCTGCGCCGGTGTCCGATATCAAAGAATATAGCTTTACGTTACGCTACTGGGGTTTTACTGTAAACTGGGTCTCTGTGAGTGTGGAGAGGTTGGGGGTCGGTGCTTCAATTTCAAACAATAAATAGTATTAAAGCGTATTTAATGACATTTATGGACATTGGTCTCTGCCCCTTATGGACCACGGTTCTACGTTTTTTTTTACCATTGCATTTCCTGTGTTTTAACTGTTTGATTCTCTGATCTGTGTTGGTGTATTGACAACTGTATTGATAATCACGGTTGTGATTTTGGGCTGTACAGGGGTGAGAATGGGCAAGTCTAATCAGGTCCTAGTTTGGGAAATAAAGGCCTAAAGATGTGAGTTTGATAGGGCTGTATTCTTGGGTTTTCATTAAACTGGCCTGTAGGGGGCGCATGAGCAGAGGTGGGACAGTTCAGTTTTGGTCCCTTTGAAAACCATGTAAAGTCTGTTTTGGAGTCAAAGGCTCTCCTCCTGTGCGGTGTACGGTTGTTGGAACAGTTTTAATCGGGGACACTCAATTCTAAGGGAGCACTAACAAATATTTCTCAAAAGAGTCTTGATTTCGGGCATTTTTGGAAAGAAAAACAGAAGAAATTCCTGCTTTTCATTGGGGTGGCCTGCAGGGGGCGCTTATCTGGGAAAGGCGTGATCCACCTCGCCGCCTCATTCCAGTGATTTTTTCAAAGTGTCCTCCTTTATATGAGACCACAGTTGGAACATGAACAAACTCTGGTCTTTCTTTCTATTTGTGCGGTTGCTACAAGCGTACACCGCACAAAAAGATGGCATGTTGACAGCGCTTCTTCTTCTACTGTATCTCCGTGTATAAACCACTTCTTCTTCTACTGTATCTCCGTGTATAAACCACTTCTTCTTCTACTGTATCTCCGTGTATAAACCACTTCTTCTTCTACTGTATCTCTGTGTATAAACCACTTCTTCTTCTACTGTATCTCCGTGTATAAACCCGGCAGACTGCACCGCCAGGAT
Source organism: Knipowitschia caucasica (assembly GCA_964034765.1). Classification (NCBI taxonomy): domain Eukaryota; kingdom Metazoa; phylum Chordata; class Actinopteri; order Gobiiformes; family Gobiidae; genus Knipowitschia; species Knipowitschia caucasica. The sequence goes on from OZ035825.1 coordinate 48,082,190, forward strand.
ACGTCACGTCCTGTCCACATTTGCTATTCGCGCCACTGCCCTGACGTCCTATGAAACCCAAGAATAGGCAAGGATTGATGATTTTTGTAGGCTAGGCAAGAGTATGTTTATTTGTACAGCACAGTTCATACACAACTCAAAGTGCTGAACAAAACAAGATGGAAACAATAACATAAATAATCACAGTGCAACACAGCTGAGGTCATTGGCTGCTTTTAAACAGAGCCTCTGAGTTTTCTGCAGATTGGTTCGAGCAGCAACCCACCTCCTCCCCATCACAGCCTCTTCAGTGCAGCATCACATCATGTTTTCGGCTTCCTTCTAGGTCTAGGGTTCGCAAGCTCATCATTTCTATTAAACTCCCTCCAGATGTCATGCAGTGACTGGGTTTAATTGTCTATTCATGCAAACTCCACAATTAACATATTCCTATGTCATCTTTGTCTCGAGTCTTTACTGATGTAACTGTTTTTATCCTGGATTTAGACAATTTTCAGAGAAGAAGCCTGTCTCACATTTTAAATGCCGCCTCCTCCATGTTTAGTCCTGACTCTGGGACCAGCAGGAGGCCAGTCCCTGTGCTCCTCAGAGTCCCAGCAGGAGGCCAGTCCCTGTGCTCCTCAGAGTCCCAGCAGGAGGCCAGTTCCTGTGCTCCTCAGAGTCCCAGCAGGAGGCAAGTCCCTGTGCTCCTCAGAGTCCCAGCAGGAGGCCAGTCCCTGTGCTCCTCAGAGTGTGCCCATTACACAGCCAGCTATTAAACTAAATGAAAATAGTCTCAAAACCGCACTGGTCCAAATCTAATATCACATCCAAACATTCTCCACCGACTCCCACTGATGTTGTTGTGTCCTTGGGCAAGACAATTTACCCCACTTTGCCATCAAGGAGCGCGGAAGTAGAAGCACGCTGCTAGCCTTGATGTGATTTGTGTATATGACTAATCCATGAACCAAATTTCTCCATTGTGAGATCAATGAAGTAAAGTATATCTTCTTGGTGATTTTATAGAGTCATTTCTACCTATATTTTGACACTGATTTCCGCAAAAGCAGCCCAGCCTCAGACCCAGCCCCAGCCTCAGACCCAGCCCCAGCCCCAGTCCCAGTCCCAGCCCCAGTCCCAGCCCCAGTCCCAGCCCCAGTCCCAGCCCCAGTCCCAGCTCCAGACCCAGTACCAGACCCAGTATCAGCCTCAGCCCCAGCCTCAGCCTCAGCCCCAGCTCCAGACCCAGTACCAGACCCAGTATCAGCCTCAGCCTCAGACCCAGACCCAGACCCAGACCCAGCCCCTGCCCCAGCTCTGATGCTTGTGACTGTACTCACTCTGGACAGCGGACCCGTCTGTGTTTGTGGGTCAGGGGAGTCCTCTTACCTCGGAGCGCTGACTCAGGAACTGGACCGTGGTGTGGTCAGCTGTGGGGAACGCCGGGTCCTCAATCACGACTCAATCACACACTATCAATGGACTGCACCCATTTCACATCCAAGTATTACACAGGCACTTAGTGTTATTTTAAGTTCTAGTGTCCTGGTGTATAAATCTGCCTTTAGGAGTCGGCAATACAGACATCGACCAGCAGAGGGCCTCCCAGAGCAACGAGCAGATATGTTTTTGTCATTTTCCCATAAACCTCAGTCTCACAGCCTCAGTCCTGGGTCTATACAAGAAAATGTTAGCATGTTAGCATATCCAGATGTCCTGCATCCCAGTGAACGATATATTCTGCCAGAGGGAAGAAGCTGGAACATGGCTTTTCCAGGGGCCAGAAGAGTCATTGATTAATCCAAGAGCTGTATTTAAGAGTCTGGATTCATAAAGAACCTCCAGAACAGACAGCTCACAGTCGTCTTTCAGAGCGGAGCACCTCGCAGTAGTCTCTCTCTCTAGTCTATCACTGGTCTCTCTCTGGTTTCTCTCTCTCTCTCTTTTCTCTGGCCTCTCTCTGGTCTCTCTCTGGTCTCTCTCTGGTCTCTCTCTGACCTCTCTCTGGTCTCTCTCTCTCCGGTCTCTCTCTGGTCTCTCTCTGGTCTCTCTCTGACCTCTCTCCGGTCTCTCTCTGGTATCTCTCTGGTCTCTCTCTGACCTCTCTCCGGTCTCTCGCTGGTCTCTCGCTGACCTCTCTCCCGTCTTTCTCTGGTCTCTCTCTGGTCTCTCTCCAGTCTCCACTCCATTTGAAAATGAAAAGAGAATTTCATAAAGATAATGAACATTACATAAAGAAACAAACTAAACTGAGCTGAGTAATTACCAAAACTAAAAGCCGTCAAATTGTACTGTTAATCTTCCTGGATCTGGTCTTGCAGAGTCCTGATCGAGTCCACATCTGGTCCAGAGTGAGTCCTCCTCAGTCACACCACATGAACAGGCAAATATGAGCTTTGCATGGATCTGCATCTCAAACCTCTGTATGAAAACAAGAGATTTCCATAAATATCAGTCCAGCATCGACCTTTCAAATGATTCAAAGTCATTAAGAGTTTATTTCCAAGAATGGATTAAATACATTCAGTGTTTAGTAACAATACACCAAACTAGAACAAGTCCACGGAGGAGCGGGCCTCCCGCTGGGACTCTGAGGAGCACAGGGACTGGCCTCCCGCTGGGACTCTGAGGAGCACAGGGACTGGCCTCCCGCTGGGACTCTGAGGAGCACAGGGACTGGCATCCTGCTGGGACGCTGAGGAGCACAGGGACTGGCCTCCTGCTCTGGACTCTCTTCTCTTGTCTGTCTCTCTCTCTCTCTCTGCTCCCTCTCTCTGGTCTCTCACTCTGGTCTCTCACTGTGGTCTCTCACTGTGGTCTCTCTCTGCTCTCTCACTCTGGTCTCTCACTCTGGTCTCTCTCTGCTCCCTCACTCTGGTCTCTCAGTCTCTCTCTGCCTCCTCTCTCTGGTCTCTCTCTGCTCCCTCACTCTGGTCTCTCACTCTGGTCTCTCTCTGCTCCCTCACTCTGGTCTCTCAGTCTCTCTCTGCCTCCTCTCTCTGGTCTCTCTCTGCTCCCTCTCTCTGGTCTCTCACTCTGGTCTCTCTCTGCTCCCTCACTCTGGTCTCTCTCTGCCTCCTCTCTCTGGTCTCTCTCTGCTCCCTCTCTCTGGTCTCTCTCTTTGGTCTCTCTTTCTGGTCTCTCTTTCTGGTCTCTCTGAGAAGCACAGGTGTCAGGGATGAAGCAGACAGAGACGGATCGTGGTGCGCCAAACTCTGGAAGTTTATTTAAGTTTCTCTCAAGTTCCAGTGGTTTCCATTGTTTCTTTCTCTCAGACAGAATAAAGGCAGTACACAGTTTATATAGCCATTGTCACGTCACACATGGAAAGACGTACGTGTCACACAGAGACAGTCACATCATAGTCAAAATAATCAGAGTCCTTGTACAGTCCTGCACGTAGGCCATATTGCTATCTAATACTAACACTCACCCCTTTGATCACATTTAGGGAATAGAAGTTTTGAATTATTATGTTTTTGAAACCCAAATATTAGTGCTAAAGCTTTGCTTTTCTTTTTAAATCTGCTGCTTATTATTATTAGTCCAATATTGTATCTCTGATATATTTCATAGCTGTTTGTAAGATTTTTTTTCATGTATTTTTTATTTTAGTTTCAAAAGCCGTTTTTCAAACATTTAAATTAGAATCTGTGTTAAAAGTGATTATTGATTATAGACTTTGTCTAAAAAGAAAGAGGGAATTAGGATTAGCTGTAAAAGTATTATATTGAGTTAAACTCTACACAATTCACCCAATTCACATTGCAAGTGGTGACTTTTTTGTTTTGACTATGCACCTGACCTTGCTCCTGCTGCTGATGCCACAGCAGAGGAGCCTGGTCTGAAATGTGCTCCAATTCATATTGACTTCATTTGAAAAGGCTGCAATTATTTTAAATTAGTAGAATATAAGCTGAGATAAATGTTCAAGTGTAAAAGGGAAAGTCCATAAAGTGATTAATCCAGTTTAGTTCATCTTTTGATTTGATTTCATGTTTTCAAGTTTTGTTTTAATGTTTTTACAAATTGATTTTCATTTTTATAGAGATTTTTCATAATTTCATTTCATGGTGTCTTTCAAGAAACCCAAGGACGCATAGATAATTAAACACACAGTACAAAAGTACATAATACATATTTTAAAGTTTGAAGGTTTTTTGAGATTTGAGTCTTGTTTTTAATTAAGAGAGTTTCTGGTCTTAAAATGTCATCATTAGTAAGATAATAAGTAATCTTTATTTATATAGCGCATGTTGGAAAGCCAAGAGAGCTCCAAAATTGTTTAGACTTTAGAGAGAAAAACAATCTCACACAGGGACTAACCTTCTGCTCTGGACTCTCTTCTCTTGTCTGTCTCTCTCTCTCTCTCTGGTCTCTCGCTCTGCTCCCTCTCTGGTCTCTCTCTCTGCTCCCTCTCTCTGGTCTCTCTCTGGTCTCTCTCTCTGGTCTTTCTCTCTGCTCCCTCTCTCTGGTCTCTCTCTGCTCCCTCTCTCTGGTCTCTCTCTCTGGTCTCTCTCTCTGGTCTCTCTCTCTGGTCTCTCTGAGGAGCACAGGGACTGGTCTCCTGCTGGTCCCAGAGTCAGGACTAAACATGGGGACGCTGCATTTAAGATTCACGCAGCTACAATCTGGAACAGTCTTCCTGAAAATGTGAGAGAGGCTTCTTCTCCGACATGGTTCAAATCTAGGTATAAAGAACCTGGGATAGTTATGCTGCAGGTAACCAACATGCCGCTGTTGGCAGATGCTGCAATCCAAAAGGCAAACTGGGGGACCATAAATTTGCGGCTAAATATACGCGTGTGTTGTGGAGAGACAGGTCAGAGCCAAGTTTACAGCTTTATGTTGGCTACAGCCGCAGACCAGGGCCGTACTGCTGCAGACGGGACACAGAGACCAGCTTCTAGTCTTACCTAGTCTTAGCGCCGGGTTTGATACGAATGACATCATCTGGATATGGGTCTGTCTCTCTCTCAGTTCATTCACATTCACACTCTAGACACTAATGATAATAATAATAATAATAAAAGTAATACATTGGTTTCATATAGCGCTTTTCAAAAACTCAAAAACGCTTCTCAGAGACACTCAGACAGACACAAAACTGAAAATATAAACGCCGGAAAGAAGAGTGCAATGCTGAAACTAAGAGCTGTAAGCTTGGAGGAAGAGGTGAGGTTTTAACGTTTTTTTTTGAAGGAGTTCAGTGAGTCCGGTCCCCCAAGGTTCCTCTAAAACCTCAACTTGCATTTTAGATCTAACCCCAGCGAGGCTCTTCAAAATGAGAAAACAACAAATCAGAAAATGCCCAGCGACAGCTCCAAAACATCACGGCTCTAGAAGAGATCTGCATGGGCCAAAATACCAGCAACAGTGTGTGATAACCTTGTGTTACAGAAAACGTTGCCAACAAAGTATTCAGATGGACTTTTGTTATTGACCAAATACTTATTTTCCACCATGATTTTTCAAATTATTTTTCTCATTCTGTCTCTCATAGTTGAGGTTTACCAATGATGAAGATTACAGGCCTCCTTCATCTTTTAAAGGAATAGTTCACCGTTTTTACATACTGACATATGTTCTTACCTTACCTTAGACTAGTTAATACGTACCTGTCTGGTCTTAGTCCGTGCGCTCTGTCATGCAAACGGAGCAAAAACGGGAGCACAAACGCAGCCTCCTCTTTATACTGTATAGTACCCAAAAGGTAGCTCCCGCTAGAAGCTACCGAACTCTTCCAAGTGTTCCCTATTAAATGTATATAGTTACGTGACGTGTTACACTGCAAAGTATAGTAACACAGAAATGTAACTGTCGATTTTCTCAGCGGATAAAACGGGTACTATATTGTGAGGCGTAGTCTTCTGAGGAGCGCTACGTCCGCGCACTAACTTCTCTCCGGAGACTTCTCTCTCGCTGCTACTGTGTGTATTACAAGTCACGCTGCTTCTATTGACGGAAGTGAGCGAGAGAGAAGTCTCCGGAGAGAAGTTAGTGCGCGGACGTAGCGCACCTCAGATTACTACGCCTCACAATATAGTACCCGTTTTATCCGCTGAGAAAATCGACTGTTACATTTCTGTGTTACTATACTTTGCAGTGTAACACGTCACGTAACTATATACATTTAATAGGGAACACTTGGAAGAGTTCGGTAGCTTCTAGCGGGAGCTACCTTTTGGTCCTACACAGTATACAGAGGAGGCTGCGTTTGTGCTCCCGTTTTTGCTCCGTTTGCATGACAGAGCGCACGGACTAAGACCAGACAGGTAAATATTAACTAGTCTAAGGTAAGGTAAGAACATATGTCAGTATGTAAAAACGGTGAACTATTCCTTTAAGCGGGAGATCTTGCACAATTGGTGGCTGACTAATTACTTTATTACTCCATTTTACATCTATAGAAAGTCCCACGAGCTTTTGACCCTCTCCAGACATTGCAGATTTTTAATATCTTCATACAATTTACCTAACTAATCCAAATCCATATTTTTTACCCTTTTTTACTGAGCTTTGGCAACTCATAGTTTTCTACCTGTCCACCAGGGGGCGCAGCTGTCTCACCTCCAAAATGTCAGTTTCCTTGTTTTTCACTGAAACAGATTTTCTAGGTGTCGATTTTAGGTCAGTATCCCGACCAGCCTGTAAAACTCTGAAACCAACACGGCGTCAAATGAAAGATGAATATATAAAGACATAGAACATGCCAATTAGTAGATTATTAGATCTCTGGGTTTTTCCCCGGGTTGGATCTGTTTACCACAGTGGGCCAATGTTGCAAATCTACAACATCCCAGAATGCATTGCCGGTGAAGGTCTCTCTCAAACAATAGTCAGGATTGTATATTACTGCCCATATGATACGTTTCACTGTCATTCAAATGTAATTAGGCCTGAAAGGGTTAAAACTGCTGTAATCAAACTGAACACATTAGATTACAGAACCATCTCAAATATTCCATCTCTCTCTTCCCTCTAACTCCCTCCCTCCCTCTCTCTATCTCTCCTTCTCTCTCGCTCTCTCCCCATCTCTCTCTCTTCTTCTCTCTCTCTCTTTGCCTCTCTCTCTCCCTCTCTCTTTGTCCCTCTAAGTCTCTCTCTCTCTCTCTCCCTCCCTCTCCCTATCTCTCTCTCTTTCCCTCTCCTCTCTCTTCTTCTCTCTCTCTCCATCTTTGTCCCTCTAAGTCTCTCTCTCTCTCCCTCTCTCTCTCTCTCTATCCCCCCTCTCTCCCTCTCTCTCCCCTCTCTCTCTCTCTCCCTTTCTCTCCCATCTCTCTCTCTCTCCCCCTCTCCTTCTCTCTCTCTATCTCCCCCCGCCCCCCCTCTCTCTCTCTCCCTATCTCTCCCCCTCTCTCTCTCTTTCTCCCTCTCTCTCTCTCCCTCTCTCTCTCTCTCTTTCTCCCTTTATCCCTCTCTCCCCCCTCTCTCTCTTTCTCTCTCCCTCTCCTTCTCCCTCTCTCTCTTTCTCTCTCTCTCCCTCCCTCCCTCTCTTTCTCTCTCTCCCTCCCTCTCTCTCTCCCCCTCTCTCTTTCTCCCTCTCTCTCTCTCCCTCTCTCTCTCTCTTTCTCCCTTTATCCCTCTCTCTCTCTCCCATAGTCCGGCTTAGATCCTCCGGTGCATGGTTTTTCGGGGGCCTGTCCACATTCTGAGCTCCCGGTGTAAATGAGAGAGTGACCGGGGCAGAGATCTGAGACGCAGTGACAGACGCTGACAGACATGACGGATGAGGAGAACATGCAAATCTCCACCCAGTGTGGAATAACATCTCTCCTGCAAATACACCAGCTGTAGTTACAGGAACAAGGCAGTCCTGCATCTGTCGGACTCGGCTTTTCTGAGTTCGTGTTTAAGATGGAGATGGTTTGAACACATTCTTTCAACATCTTCACAGTTATTTATCCACATTCTTAATCTAAATATATATATACGAATTATTTTTCTTCACAAAAATAAAGTATATACCTGAATCCAAATGGTTTATTTATGAAGATGTACATTTTTATTTTATGCATGCCTTATTCTATTCTCTACTTTTGAGCCCTAAAACGTCTTCTTCTTCTTCTTCTACTCCCACTACTTTTTCTTCTTCTACTTTTTTTTCTTTTTCTTCTGCGATTGGTTGTCTTTGGTCTCCAGAAACAGTCTCTCTCCCTGATACCTCCAAATCTCATGATAAATCTCGGGGAAATATAGGACCCAGACATAAATTCTAACATCCACATCAAATGAGTACTATCTGCAGCTTTTTATCAACCTAAAAAAGTTGCCAGAATCAAAAATATAGTTTCTAAAGCTATAGCATTGACCTCCGGTTGGTTAGACAACTGTAACGGCTGCTCACTGGTCTCTCCAACTAGGAAGTACCATCACACCAGTCCAAAAATCATAAATAATCACAGTGTCATGGGTCGAAAGCAGTTAAGGTCCTTCAATTCCACCTCCAGACCTTTCTGTGTGGAGTTTGCATGCTCTCCCTGTGTCTGCGTAGGTTTTCTCCAGGTGCTCCGGTGTCTGCTACCACTATACTCTGTCCTGACTCTGGTAAGGCACTTTTCTGACCTTGCTCTATGAAAAGGCGCTGTATAAACGAATCATGGTTCTACTCACGATCTTCTCGGTGCAGGATTTGTGTAGAGTTTGTGGTTTTCAGATTTGCAGATCCGAAGTGGGCGTGGCCTCGCTCAGGGCTCGGCTTCACCCTCAGTCTCTTCTCTGCAGGTTCGGAGGTAGGTCGCTCTTCACCCTCACGTTTATTTTACATGTATTTACTCATAAAAAAACACATAATATCATCAGAATGAATTGCCCTAAATGCACTTAAATAAATATAATCAAGGCTGAGACTTTTTTGATGTGTGTTTTCTATCATTTTCAATTTCATACCACCGTTTTTTGTGACAAACTAAAATATTTCACTTAATAACTTTGTTCAATTAACACAATGACAACACAGCAGGCAAATGTTGTTTGGAATGAAATCTTAAAATATCTGTGTCTCCATCTCTAACAGTTTAACAAAATATATGGTAACACTGGGAATGACCTTTGCTAATTAAAGACCTTATGCCAGGTTTGATTTATTTAGAAATGCAGTTTTAATAACATTTTATATTAGAAGAGAACTACTAAAGGTTTCAAAATCAGTTGTTGTTTTTTTTGTCTGATCCCCCCAAATCGAAATAACCCCATAGCAACGCCCTTAGAGACGAAAAAACTTCACAGCCCTTGGTGACGTCAGAGCGGGTACGTTTCAACGCTGTAAGTTGTTTACAATTTGGTATTCGTTCTTTTTTCGAGAATATTCAAGATGACAAGGCTCTTTGTTGTCACTGAGATAGTCCAGTGGTTGTGTTGATGGACTGCCAATCCAGACACTTGGGTTCAAATCCCATCTCGGACACTTTTTCACACTCAAAACGGCAATTTATGTGTAATGAGCAATTGTCACCTGTAGAGGGCAGTATTGTGTTGGGCATCAGTGGAGAGAAGAGAGAAAAGGCAGTCCTGTGGCATAGATCCATGGTTTTCAATGCATGGGCGTTACCCGCTATGACGTCACACACAGGTTAGAGCATAGACAACTTAAATTCATGAAAAACACGTTCTTTTTATAAAATATAGGATTTTTTTTTGCCAGAATCTATTTCAGATCGACATTGTCATGCAATTTTGATATCCACAATTAAAAAAAAAAAAAACCCGGCATAAGGTCTTTAACAGCTAATTGAGTGCTAACGCTAATGCTAACCGACATAGGAAAGTGTCAGTAGTAGTTCGTCAGATGTAGAATCAGGACATGTACCATAAGCACTAATACGTTATTCAAGGCAATTCAATTCTATGTATTCTTGTATAGCCCTAAATCACAACAGGACTTTACAAAACTGTCAATTCGCCAACAACAGATCAGAGAATCAAACCGCTCAAACACAGTAAAAAACACATAGAGCCATTGGTCCATAAGGAGCAGACGAGTAAAGTCCATAAATGTCGATAAAGTTGATAAATGTCGTCGGATGTGGAGTGTCCAGGATCATCACCACTGTCCTCCAGCAAGAAAAACTCTAAAGCCCGGGAGAATGTGTTTGCGGTGACATCACACATCCGGGACATCTGCAAAGCGCCATTTTGAAAGGGGCAAATGACTACAGGCTTACAGAGATGAGCTACGACAGGGGTGTCCAAACTTTTTAGTAAAAGGGCCACTTTTGTTCACCAAAATTGACCTGGGGCCGACAACCTGGTATGAAAAAAACTGGATCCGAGCTGGTTAACTGGATTCTGGAATTCAAAATGGGTGATTATACGTCCTTATTGAGGCTCTGAGATATGCAACAAGGTATAGCTGACTGTATTGGTGGAGCTGAAGTTGGTTGGATGAAACTGTCAAAGAGCCTCAATGGCGACTTTGTGTTAGCAGTAGAGGGCCACAAAAGGGCCGCAATTGGCCCGCGGGCCTGAGTTTGGACATGCCTAAGCTACACGTATTACGACTGTTTGGAAGAGAAAAGCAAAGAAAGATATTGCTCCAAATTGACGTTCGTTGGATTGAAAGGTAGAGGCATGTCCCTATAAATGACCATTCCTCGGTTCCTCGTTTAAAATCAGGAAAAAAAACCTCAACGTTGTCGGACTATTGTGTACTTCACTGGGGATTAAGTAATGTTTGTCCTTTTCAAAATGGCGGGCACGGTCCGAAATGCCCGTACAAAATGCCAGTGGCCGAACACATGTATACACTAGTTAGCATTTAATTCGCTGTTGATTGGTGAGGGCTAAGCTAACGTGTGACTCATCTACATTTATACATTAAAAATCCTCAATTTTTTTTTTTTTTTGTGAATATATGTCTAAATCTTCGAGTGTGATATGTATGTATTCTCATTGTCACCTGTATGTATGTATATAGGTTTACATATGTTTATTTTTTACTTTTTATCTTGGTTTATTTTATTTTTATTTTATTTTTCCTTTGCTTTTTGTTATCTTATTATTTATTATTTATTTTTTATTTATTTTTTTATTTATTTATTTATTTATTTATTTTTATTTTTTTAATTTTATTATTATTATTATTGTATTTTTATTTTTATTTTTTATCCCCGATCCCCTCCCCTTCCCCCCCATGATAAAACACAATAAATATCTCAGTCATAAAAATAAAAAAAAATCCTCAATTTTTTTTTTTTTTTTTTTTAGATTCAAAAACCATGGAGGACACCAACAAAACTCTTCTTTACTGCGATGCTTGCTCCTGGTACTTCCTGGATTAATCGCCTTCTTGCCGCAGTCCCTGGTCCTCTCCACCAACGCCTTTTCTCCACTCACCGAGAAAACCGACCTCCTTACTCTAAACCTGGTCTTTGCTAACATCCTCATCTCCACGTTCCTCATCTTCACCGCTTTGAGCTTGAAGTTTGTCCCTCAGCTTTACCCTTACATCAGGAGCGGTATGTTCGGCATGCTCTGCTTCGGCCACCCGCTATAGCTCAAGCGCTAGTCTGCGGCGAGCGCTACCTAGGCAAGGCAAGGCAAGGCAAGGCAAGGCAAGGCAAGTTTATTTATATAGCACAATTCATACACAAGGCAATTCAAAGTGCTGAACAGAACAAGAAAGCGTTAAAATCATAAATAATCACAGAACATTAAAAAGAAAGATACAAAAATATAAAATCCCTCAGTTGTATGCACAGCTAAACAGAACCGTCTTTAACCTGGTTTTAAACATTGTCAGAGAGGAGGCCTGTCTCACATCTTCAGGAAGACTGTTCCAGATTTTATAGCCGCGGAGCATCTGATAGCGTTTCTCGAATACAGACCGTTGCGATATCGTTTGGCGGTGCTAACAGCTACGTGGGGGATAGTTTTGGCGGGAATCAGCATTCTCACTGTGATCTGTGTCGTCAAAGGGAAATTGATCCTGTTGTTTCTGCACTTCGAATGTGTTTTGGTAGCTGTTTTAACCACTATGCTAACTGTTGCGTCTTTGTTGATCCTGAAGACTCTATCTCAGCCGACTCCCGGAAGCAAAGGGGTTAAATCTCGACCGGACGCGACCCACAAAGACAGGGACTCGCCCAAAGCCAAAGCGTTTGTTCATATTTTGTTGATAGAAGTCATGTTGCTGCTCTGCTACCTTCCTCCCATTATCTTTTTCCTCTCTGACAGTGCAATACGAAGATACACACATTCTTGCTCCTTCTCCCTTTACAATCTGTGGTTCATTGAGATTATGTCTGCGTTGCACTGCTGCAAGTATCTCCACGACCATAATCAGTGGAAGAAGATTTACAACGCTTTGCTGCAGGTTTTTCGTCTTAGATCAGGATGAAACGCACATCTATCAATCACTGGCCATAGAAATGTAAATGTTGTTTTTCTTTTTGTATTGTTGTGTTGTGTGTGTGTGTGTTTAACTGTATATTTTTGACACGGTCGCCGCAGCAAGTCACACTGGACCTAATAATATAACTTATAATGACAACAATAAGATACTACTATTGAGAAGCTATGAAGAGGTAACTCAAACAGGCTTCAGAAATGGGAAACTGGAATCAAATTCTCAGATAGCAACCACTTAGCAACCGAAGAGCCAATCAGGAGCGGCGCTGGTCTGTTCAGGCTTGCTTTAAACTCCCACTGCTACCGCTTTCTTTGGTTAACACAGTCATGTAATACTAAAGGGCCTAATTTCATTTGAGAAATTGCCAAATCAAATGTGGAATATTTCTTGTTTTTATACTCGCTTCTCAGTAAGAAGGTCCTGGGTTCAAAATCCCAGTCGGAACAGGACCCTTCTGAGGGGAGTTTATTTGTTCTCCCCGTGTCTGCATAGATTTCCTCCGGGTGCTCCGGTTTCCCCTACCACTAAGCGCTTTACGATTGTTATTTTTGGGCATTTGTCTCTCACTCCACACAGAGATGGGAGCGGGGCCAGTACAGGAAGCGCATGCCAGAACTATTGTGCATGTTTTTAGTGGTAGGGGAACCCGGAGTACCCGGAGGAAACCCACGCAGACACAGGGAGAACATGCAAACTCCAGAAAGGTCCTCTTCCGACCAGGATTCGAAACAAAGAACTTTCTAGATGAGACGCAAAAGTGCTATCCACTCAGCCACCGTGCCGCCCAAAATATGTACAATAGTTTAGGGTGAGTGGGGTTGTGAGTGCGACTCTGGGGCGATGCAATACAAAGGTTGTGCCAGAAGTTCCTGATATTAGCGTGGATGGAAAAACAACTCCAGGTCTGGGACTGATGAGGAACAATGTTGTAATGTTGTTAAAAGCACAATAAAGTAAATGTGTGTACAATGTCTCTATTGAAGAGAATACAACACAAAGTCATACATTGATAACAACACAAAGGACAAAGGTCTGGATCAATAAGAAACAAGGTTAAAAACTCAAAAAAGACCATTTTGCTTCTTGTACGTATTTGGTTTTTTGGTGTTATTTGTTTGTTCAAACTGTGAGTTTACAATAGTTAGATGGTCTCCACTCCATCAGCGTCCTGGTTGGTTTCTGGTTTGTTCTTGGTTGGTTCGTGGTTGGTTCCTGGTTGCCTCCTTATTGCTTCCCGGTTGGTTCCTGTTTTGTTGGGTGGTTCCTGGTTGGTTCTTAGCTGGTTCCCGTTTGCTTCCTGGTTGCTTCCTGGTTGCTTCCTGGTTGCTTCCTGGTTGCTTCCTAGTTGCTTCCTGGTTGCTTCCTGGTTGCTTCCTAGTTGCTTCCTAGTTGCTCCTTGGTTGGTTCCTAGTTGCTCCTTGGTTGGTTCCTAGTTGCTTCCTAGTTGCTTCCTAGTTGCTTCCTAGTTGCTCCTTGGTTGGTTCCTAGTTGCTCCTTGGTTGCTTCCTAGTTGCTCCTTGGTTGGTTCCTAGTTGCTCCTTGGTTGGTTCCTGGCTGCTTCTGAAATTTCTCCACTGTGAGACTAATAAAGGTTTATCTTATCTTATCTTATCTTGATTGCTTCCTGGTTGCTTCCTGTTCCTTCCTGGTTGCTTCCTGTTACTTCCTGTCACTTCCTGGTTGCTTCCTGGTCTGCTTCACTGGTCTCTCACAGATCCACTGCATCAGGTTGGAACAGGGCGAGTCATTCAGACCCACAAAGTTTCTCTGGTTCTGGATGTTGCCGCAGTCTTCCTCTGCAGAAACATTGTCAGGCTGACCAGGGGCCCACAGTAACCTGGAGACACACAAATACACCAAGACACACACACACACACACACACACACACACACAAACACACACACACGCACATACACAGACATACAAATAGACACACACGTACACACAAATAGACATACACAGGTGCAGAAAAAGACAGACATAGAGACACTGACACACACACACTCACACACAGATAGCCAGACATACATACAAGCACACACACACACACACACACACACACACACACACACACACACACACACACACACACACACACACACACACACACACACACACACACACACACACACACACACACACACACACACACACACACACACACACACACACACACACACACACACACACAGGACTGCATTACACACTGCAGAAATACAAACCTGGATCATCACTAACTAGCTAACTCAAACAGACTCCATGAATGTATATGGAACCCAATTCTCAGCTAGCAACTACCTAGCAACGTCCTAGCAACCACAGAGCCAATCAGGAGCAGCGTTGGTCTTGCTTTGTTCTAGCCAAAACTAAATGAGTCAATTCTCACGGCTCATATCTGGATTGACAAAGACGATATCAACAAATAAGCACCAGGATTATGCCGAGGCCTAAACTACAGCTTTTTAAACCCAAAATGGTGACTGACCCGTCTCTGTCGACCGGGAACCCGTCCAGCCACCGCCACTCGCCCTCACGGCCCCTGTCCGTCATCCCGATCCACGCCGCCTGAACCCGAGCCGTGAGGAAGTCCTGCAGCCGAGAGACACAAGAATTAGAACCAGAATCAAGAAAATCAGAGTCAGAAGAATTGTGTGCTCTCCCGACTGTCCTGTAAGTGCGCTGCAACACTGGAATTTCCCCACTGTGTGTGAATAAAGGTTGCAGTTGTGTGTCACCTGCTGTCGTCTGTTGTGTAGTTTGGCGAGTCGGGCTCCTCTGATCTGACAGTCGTTGCGGGCGAAGTCAAAGTCGTTTCTTTGTTGAGAAATGAAGAAACACAAGGTGTCGAACCTGAACCAGAGCGGAGGACACAGGCTGGACTCCTCTGGAAACACAACACAACTCACTATGTAGCAACACAACACAATATGTAACAACTCACTATGTAGCAACACAACACAATATGTAACAACTCACTATGTAGCAACACAACACAATATGTAACAACTCACTATGTAGCAACACAACACAATATGTAACAACTCACTATGTAGCAACACAATAGAGAGAGAAAAAGAGAGGAGAGGAGAGAGAGGAGGAGAGAGGAGAGAGAGGAGGAGAGAGAGAAGAGGAGAGAGGAGAGAGCGAAGAGGAGAGGAGAGAGGAGAGAGGAGAGAGAGGAGAGAGAGAAGAGAGAGGAGAGAGGAGAGAGAGGAGAGAGAGAGAGGAGAGAGAGGAGAGAGAGGAGAGAGAGGAGAGAGAGGAGAGAGAGGAGAGAGGAGAGAGAGGAGAGAGAGGAGAGAGAGGAGAGAGGAGAGAGAGGAGAGAGAGGAGAGAGGAGAGAGAGGAGAGAGAGGAGAGAGAGGAGAGAGGAGAGGGACTGAAACATGAAAAAGAGTGTAATATGGGTCAAGTGAGTTGAACATTCACCTGTGGTGTTGGGAGCAGGAGGAGCAGGAGGAGCTGGAGGAGCTGGAAAAATCAGATTTGTACATAATGTGGTCTTAGATTAGACTGGACTGGACCTTCCAGTCCAGTCCAGGTTGCATCCAGTCCAGGTCCAGTCCACGTGGACTGGACCTGGAGTGGACTGGACTCTACTTTGACTGGTCTGGCCCTGGCCTCTGGTTCCAGTTTCTGTCAGTTTCAGACTCACCAGTGCAGTCTCTCAGCGTCAGCCTCAGAGCGATGTTGAGCGCCCCCTGCAGGACGCACAGGACCCCGAAGCTCAACACGACGGCGTTCAGATGTTTACATTCTGAAACAAGATGTTGTATATGAGCTGTATGTTGTTCTGTTCACATCCAACAGGAAGCAGGCTTGCTTTTTATTTTAAGAGTCTAGGATCATAGGTCAGATGGACATATATGGTCAAGGTAAATGTTAGTATTTAACCCACTTCAGTTCTCTATTCTTAATTCTAGCCTGAATCAGAGAGGGACCCAGGCAGAGGAGCTCTTTGCCTGAATTGAACTGAATGTATTCTGATTCTGCCATTAAACTCCTTTTAATCATAACTCGGAGTCCATTCCTCTTCCATCACTATCCATTGATGTGCGGGAAACCCGTCTTCAAGAACAAGGAGACACTACACAAACCAGAGACAGTATTGAGCAGCTAACACGTGGAACAGTCTTCCCCAAAATGTGAGAAAGGCTTCTTCTCTGACAATGTGAAAATCCAGGTTAAAACAGTTCTTTTTCTCAGATTCAGTTTTATTTGCCATTTGCAGTAAAAAACCACATTGGAATACATTAGCAAAAAGTCACCAGTGTGCACGGACAAATACAGACATAAAACAACATTAAAAGACAAAAATAGAGCTCTCACTGCGGCGTCATGACACAGCGCCATCTTGCTCTCCTCTCCTTCAGTTGTTTCTGCAACAACTGAAGGATTTTATATATTTTTTTCAATTCAATTTTTTTTTGTCTGGCCCATAGGTTTCTCATCTGAAATGTACATACTTGGTTTTGATGGTAGTGGGATCTCCTGGTACTCCCCCACCTCGATGCTGATGTCCGAGGAGCTGGAGCGGAAGTAGGCCGCCATCTGTGGACCATGTAAGCTCTATGGTGGCTCTATGTTAGCTCTAAGTCAGCTCTATGGTGGCTCTATGTTAGCTCTAAGTCAGCTCTATGGTGGCTCTATGTTAGCTCTAAGTCAGCTCTATGGTGGCTCTATGTTAGCTCTAAGTCAGCTCTATGGTGGCTCTAGGTGCTGTCTGAGAGATGAGCTTCTCCTGTACCAGTGAGCACAGATCTGAGGCAACTTCCTGGTTGCACAAAGTTTGGTCGGTGTTGAAAAATGTGTACATTTCACATGATTTCAGTTGTTTACGTCGCTGTCGTCTGGTTTAGAATCAGAGACAGAGACATGAGGAAGAAAGGGTCACTCAAAAATCAAGACCTCTGAAGCTAAGCAGAGCAGGGACTGGTTAGTACTGTGATGGGAGACCAGGTGCCAAAGTGGGGCAGCTGCAGATCAAAATGTGGAGAGACCAGAGGGAGACCAAAGAGACTAGAGGGAGACTAGACACACACATACAGAGAACTCATGCATTTTATACATATTTAGCAACTGCATTATCCTCCTGCTGTAAAAACCTCTTTAAAAGTCAGTTTATATTGATACTAAAGTGCCCCATGCAGACAGAGGCAAGAGACCAGAGGGAGACCAAATAGACTAGAGGGAGACTAGAAAGAGGTAAGAGGGAGAGACCAAAAAGACCAGAGCGAGACCAGAAAGAGGCAAGAGAGAGAGACCAGAAAGAGGCAAAAAAAGAGACCAGAGAGGCAAGAGAGAGACCAGAGGCAAGAGAGAGTACCATAGAGACCAGAGAGTCAAGAGAGAGCACCATAAATCAATAAAATTTTATTTATAAAGTGTAACAAAGTGCTTTACAGTTTAGTTAAAAACAATCCAACATGCCCAGCCCTAAACCCTCCTCCCCACAGACCCCCCTAAAACCACATTTATAATTATATATACAACCACATGCGTATACACACACACACACACACACACACACACACACACACAAGTATAAAGTCATATCAGGTAAAATAGGTAAAACCATAAAAAGAAATGGGGCTGGGAGCAGATGTAACCGGCTGAAGAAGCGCCATCCAAGGAGCCATCTGCACCAGGAGCAGAGAGCCGGCTGCAGCCACAGGCAACGACACAGGACCCAGAGGAGAGAGGGGCCCCAGACCCCACCAGGCCCAGGACTCAGACCCCATAGGACCCAGAGGAGAGAGGAGGCCCCAGACCCCCACCGGATCCAAGAGCCAGTCCCCCGAAGCCACAGCAGACCCCAGCTCCCAGTGCAGAGGGCTCCTCCAGAGGAAACACTGGGGACACTAAAACAATACAATAGAAAGTAGAACAATAAAATGAGACACAAAAAAGAAAAATGGCAGCTGCCTAATAATGATAACAATAGTAAATGGGTAGATGAAATAATTAGAAATAGTAAATAATAAAAAAAAAAAAAAAAATAGAATGTGTCTAAAAACATAAATAGATGTACTAAAAAGCAATAATAAATAATAATCAAAAGCTAATCTAAAAAAGTGTGTCTTGAGCCTGCTTTTGAAAATATGAACGTTCTCTGCGGCCCTGAGCTCCTCAGATTGTTCCAGAGACGGGGGCCGTAGAGCTGGAAAGAAGCCTCGCCGTGAGTGTGTGTCCTGACTTTGGGAATGGTTAGGAGTCTGCTGCCGGAGGAGCTCCAGACCAGAGAGAAGCGAGAGAGAGAGACCAGAGAGAGTCAAGAGAGAGCACCATAGAGACCAGAGAGAGGCGAGAGAGAGCACCATAGAGACCAGAGAGAGGCGAGAGAGACCTGCCCACACTCATCCTCTTGAGAAACCAGACTCTGACCCACAAACACGTCACATGTTTAAGTTCTTTAGGCATTTATTCTGTGCTCAATGTGCCGTACACATCATCAGCAAGTACAAAAAAAACATATTAGACAAAAGGAAAGGCCTCAGAAAAGACAGTCGAGAAAAACACAAACAGTTGGTTTTCTGAAAAGGCTTCGTGAAAGGTTAAAGTCTATTATTTTCCCTTTCTAAAACATGGAGCGTCTTTTTTAATAGACAAAAACAACTGTAATGTTTGGATGTGTTTGTTGTCAGTCAGTGTTCTTTCTTCTATAACACAAAACTGCTTCAAAACAATATGTATTGATTACAAAACAGGAAAGAGAAAGGGAGACTAGAGAGAGAGACCAGAGAGAGAGACTAGAGAGAGAGACTAGAGACCAGAGACCAGAGAGAGAGACTAGAGAGAGAGACTAGAGAGAGAGACTAGAGACCAGAGAGAGAGACTAGAGAGAGAGACTAGAGAGAGAGACTAGAGACCAGAGACCAGAGAGAGAGACTAGAGAGAGACTAGAGAGAGAGACTAGAGACCAGAGAGAGAGACTAGAGAGAGAGACTAGAGACCAGAGACCAGAGAGAGAGACTAGAGAGAGAGACTAGAGACCAGAGACCAGAGAGAGAGACTAGAGAGAGAGACTAGTGACCAGAGAGACACTAGAGGAAGACCAGAGAGGGACTAGAGGGAGACCAGAGAGGCACTAAAGGGAGACCAGAGAGGGACTAGAGGGAGACCAGAGAGGGACTAGAGGGAGACCAGAGAGACACTAGAGAGAGACCAGAGACTAGTGACCAGAGAGACACTAGAGAGAGACCAGAGACTAGTGACCAGAGAGACACTAGAGAGAGACCAGAGAGACTAGTGACCAGAGAGACACTAGAGGGAGACCAGAGAGACACTAGAGAGAGACCAGAGAGACTAGTGACCAGAGAGACACCGAAGGGAGACCAGAGAGACTAGTGACCAGAGAGACACTAGAGGAAGACCAGAGAAAGACCAGAGAGGCACTAAAGGGAGACCAGAGAGGGACTAGAGGGAGACCAGAGAGACACTAGAGAGAGACCAGAGAGACTAGTGAGACACCAAAGGGAGACCAGAGAGAGACTAGAGGGAGACCAGAGAGAGAGACTAGAGGGAGACCAGAGAGACTAGTAACCAGAGAGGGGGAATAGAGAGAGACACTAGAGGGAGACCAGAGATACTAGTGACCAGAGAGACACTAGAGGAAGACCAGAGGAAGACCAGAGAGGCACTAAAGGGAGACCAGAGAGGGACTAGAGGGAGACCAGAGAGACACTAGAGAGAGACCAGAGAGACTAGTGAGACACCAAAGGGAGACCAGAGAGAGACTAGAGGGAGACCAGAGAGAGAGACTAGAGGGAGACCAGAGAGACTAGTGACCAGAGAGACACTAGAGAGAGACCAGAGAGAGAGACTAGAGGGAGACCAGAGAGACTAGTAACCAGAGAGGGAGACCAGAGAGGGGGAAGCGAGGGAGACCAGAGAGAGAAGCTAGACGGGTACCAAAGAGAGGCAGGAGACAGATCATAGGGCAAGAGTAGCGAGACCAAAGTTAAAACAAAACTGCTTTAAAACAATATGTACAGTATTCATAAAACAGGAAATAATAAAATAAAAGTGTTTGTCTAAACTCAGTCTATATTTTGAAGCGTACATCATTACGATAGACGAGTCCAACCCACGGCCCCCGGGACCAACGAGGCCACGAAAACCTTCACTTCGGCCGTTACCACAAACAGTGATAAGAAGTGCACTTAATGATCTTTACTATGATTGTAAAGTCACATTTTTACTTTTTGTGTGTTCTCTGGTTGTAATTCACCAATTTAAATGTTTTTTTACGTCTTTTTGAGTTGCCGTTTTGTGTGTCATCTGTATTTCAGGGGTCAGTGTGTTTGTGTGTGCGTCACAAAAGCACCAGTAGAAACACAATCTTACTCGTTCTCTAATTGAATGCGATTGTTAGAGACGCATGTAAACTGTTGGTGTGGAAGAAACTAGTCCGTTTGGGGATAACTGGTGGACTGAGACGAGACGAGAGAGCAGAGAGGGACCAGAGAGAGGCCAGTGAGAGACCAGAGACAGAGAGACCAGAGAGAGGCCAGTGAGAGACTAGATAGACCAGAGAGAGACTAGAGAGAGAGACCAGTGAGAGACCAGAAAGAGACTAGAGAGAGACCAGAGAGAGAGACCAGTGAGAGACCAGAGAGAGGCCAGTGAGAGACTAGTGAGAGACCAGAGAGGGAGACCAGACAGAGGCCAGTGAGAGACTAGAGACCAGAGAGAGACCAGAGAGAGGCCAGTGAGAGACTAGTGAGATACCAGAGAGGGAGACCAGAGAGAGGCCAGTGAGAGACTAGTGAGAGACCAGAGAGGGAGACCAGAGAGAGGCCAGTGAGAGACTAGTGAGAGAGAACAGAGAGGGGCCAGTGAGAGACTAGAGAGAGAGACCAGTGAGAGACTAGTGAGAGAGAACAGAGAGGGGCCAGTGAGAGACTAGTGAGAGAGACCAGTGAGAGACCAGAAAGAGACTAGAGAGAGACCAGAGAGAGAGACCAGTGAGAGACCAGAGAGAGGCCAGTGAGAGACTAGTGAGAGACCAGAGAGGGAGACCAGAGAGAGGCCAGTGAGAGACTAGTGAGAGACCAGAGAGGGAGACCAGAGAGAGGCCAGTGAGAGACTAGAGAGGGGCCAGTGAGAGACTAGAGAGAGAGACCAGTGAGAGACTAGTGAGAAAGACCAGAGAGAGGCCAGTGAGAGACTAGTGAGAGAGACCAGAGAGAGGCCAGTGAGAGACTAGAGAGACCAGAGAGAGGCCAGTGAGAGACTAGAGAGAGAGACCAGTGAGAGACTAGAGAGAGAGACTAGTGAGAGAGACCAGTGAGAGAGACTAGTGTGAGAGACCAGAGAGGCCAGTGAGTGACTAGAGAGAGACCAGAGAGGGGCCAGTGAGAGACTAGTGAGAGAGACCAGTGAGAGACTAGTGAGAGAGACCAGTGAGAGACTAGAGAGAGACTAGTGAGAGAGACCAGTGAGAGACTAGTGAGAGAGACCAGTGAGAGACTAGTGAGAGAGACCAGAGAGGGGCCAGTGAGAGACTAGAGAGAAGCCAGTGAGAGATTAGAGAGAGAGAGACCAGAGAGGGGTCAGTGAGAGAGGGAGAGAGGCCAGTGAGAGACCAGAGAGAGACCAGGAGAGACCGAGAAGACCAGAGAGACGCAGAAAGAGAGAAAAGACCAGAGAAGAGACGAGAGAGAGACCAGAGAGGGACCAGAGAGAGCCAGTGAGAGACCAGAGAGAGGCCAGAGAGAGACCAGTGAGAGACTAGCCAGAGAGAGACCAGAGAGGAGACCAGAGAGAGGACCAGAGAGAGACCAGAGAGAGACCAGAGAGAGAGAGACCAGAGAGGGACCAGAGAGAGACCAGTGAGAGACCAGAGAGAGACCAGAGAGAGACCAGTGAGGGACCAGAGAGAGACCAGAGAGGGAGACCAGAGAGAGACCAGTGAGAGCAGTGAGAGACCAGAGGAGACCAGAGAGGGACCAGAGAGAGACCAGAGGGAGCCAGAGAGAGACCAGAGAGGGACCAGAGAGAGACCAGAGAGGGACCAGAGAGAGACCAGAGAGAGGACCAGAGAGAGACCAGAGAGGGCCAGAGAGAGACCAGAGAGGGACCAGAGAGAGACCAGAGAGGGACCAGAGAGAGACCAGAGAGGGACCAGAGAGAGACCAGAGAGAAGGACCAGAGAGGGACCAGAGAAAGACCAGAGAGGGACCAGAGAGGACCAGAGAGAGACCAGAGAGGGGCCAGAGAGAGACCAGAGAGGGACCAGAGAAGACCAGAGAGAGACCAGAGAGAGACCAGAGAGGGACCAGAGAGGGACCAGAGAGAGACCAGAGAGGGACCAGAGAGGGACCAGAGAGAGACCAGAGAGGGACCAGAGAGGGACCAGAGAGGGACCAGAGAGGGACCAGAGAGAGACCAGAGAGGGACCAGAGAGAGACCAGAGAGAGACCAGAGAGGGACCAGAGAGGGACCAGAGAGAGACCAGAGAGGGACCAGAGAGGGACCAGAGAGAGACCAGAGAGAGACCAGAGAGGGACCAGAGAGAGACCAGAGAGAGACCAGAGAGAGACCAGAGAGAGACCAGAGAGAGACCAGAGAGAGACCAGAGAGAGACCAGAGAGAGAACAGAGAGAGACCAGAGAGAGACCAGAGAGAGACCAGAGAGAGACCAGTGAGAGACCAGGGAGAGACCAGAGAGAGACCAGTCTGTGGTTCCACAGATCTAATTACTTTTCCTGGAGAAAGAACATTTTAACGTAGAGAGTTATAGCAATTGTCATATTTATGATTTCACCCTTAATTAACCTCCCGAAGGCTTCCATTTCAGCGTTTTTGTTTAGCAAAAAACAGTTTAATCAGTAAAAACCACATTGAAAATCAGGTCAAAGTTCTTAGCAAATAATTAGGTTTTCAGTCTGAATACAACAGGTTTTCATACTGAAGGACAAACAGTTGTCTAGAGTTGGAGAAATGAACCCCAATAAAATACAATAATGTGATAAAAGAGAGAGACCACAGAGAGAGAGAGACCAGAGAGAGAGAGACCAGAGAGAGAGAGAGAGACCAGTACAACCAGAGAGTCCAACGAGAAAGAGAGACCAGAGAGAGAGACCAGAGAGGGAGACCAGAGAGAGTCCAGAAAGAGACCAGAGACACTCCAGAGAGAGAGACCATCAACACGTTGTACTTACATTCATTTCATTTTTTTTTTTTATTTTTTTTTTTAAGTTTTCAATATTCTGCAGTAGAATCTTCCAGACGTTATCTGTGCTGCTCTCTGTGACCTCGCCGTGACCATGCAGAGCAGAGACCATGAGACTTACTGGTGTCCTCACAAAACCTCCATGAATCAGACATGCAGCTGAGAGCAGAATACACCAGCGCCTCACCCAGAGACAGACCTGGAGCTGGTTTTACCTCCATCCAGGCTGTCAACACACAGACACACACAGACACAGACACACACACACACACACGTTATAAAAGCTTCAGATAAGTTTAAATCAGACCGAACCGATATGTTGACAGCTTGGGCCTTCTCTATTTTACGTTTTGTCTGTAAAAGCTGATGTCAGATAGAGACCAGAGAGAGACAAGAGAGAGACCAGCGAGAGACCAGAGGGAGACCAGAGAGAGACCAGAGAGAGACAAGAGAGAGACCAGCGAGAGACCAGAGGGAGACCAGAGAGAGACCAGAGGGAGACCAGAGAGAGACAAGAGAGAGACCAGAGAGAGACCAGAGGGAGACCAGCGAGAGACCAGAGAGGGACCAGAGGGAGACCCGAGAGAGAGAAAGGGAGACCAGCGAGGGACTAGAGAGGGACCAGAGGGAGACCCGAGAGAGAGAAAGGGAGACCAGCGAGGGACCAGAGAGAGGACCAGAGAGAGACCAGAGAGAGACCAGAGGGAGACCAGAGAGAGACAGAGGGAGACCAGAGAGACCAGAGAGAGACCAGAGAGAGACCAGAGAGAGACCAGAGGGAGACCAGAGAGAGACCAGAGAGGGACCAGAGAGGGACCAGAGAGGGACCAGAGAGGGACCAGAGGGAGACCTGAGAGAGAGAAAGGGAGACAAGCGAGAGACCAGAGAGGGACCAGAGGGAGACCAGAGAGAGAAAGGGAGACCAGAGAGAGAAAGGGAGACCAGCGAGGGACTATGGGCACCATAGGGAGACCAGAGTGAGAACAGAGAGAGACCAGAGAGAGATGAGAGAGGGACCAGAGGGAGACCAGAGAGAGACAAGAGAGAGATCAGAGAAGGACCAGAAAGAGGCTATAGGGAAGGACCAGCGAGAGACTGGAGAAAGGGACCAGAGAGAAAGACCAGAGAGAGAACAGAGAGAGAGACCCAACCATAAGGGACCAGTCTTTATCACATGTTGTATTTTTGTATTATGGGGCTGAGCGTAGGATTCAGGGACAGAAGTTTGTATTTCTTATGAATTTATTTTGTATCAAACTGTGAGTAGAGTTTGGAGCTGGGGTTAACCAGTGCATCTGTAAATATGACCAGAAAGTGATGACTGCATGGTTCTGCGGTGCTTCTGGTTCCTCTGGGCTGGATTTGAAAGTGACCTGTGATCTGAGTGCTGCGATTAAACCATAAATCAGAGACGGATCCAGAGAAACAGCAGAATGCACAAACTGATCCGTTGGGGCCGAGTCTCAGCGACACTAGACTGAAAAGGTCAGAGAAGGAACAGGTCCTGAGGCCAGAGACCGAACCAGGACCCGTACTACAGACCTGCTCCAGGCCTGGATTAGTCTCTGCTTTAATCTCAGCTTTAGACCTGCTTCAGTCTCTGCTTCAGTCTCTGATCCAGTCTCTGCTTCAGTCTCTACTCCAGTCTCTGCTTCAGTCTCTGCTTCAGTCTCTGCTTCAGTCTCTGCTTCAGTCTCTGCTTTAGTCCTGCTTGTTTGCTTGCCCCAGTTGTAAATCTAGTGCAAACACTAGCAAAAATAACCCATAACTTAATCATGTTGTTTTTGTGCAGTGTAATAATGTGACATCACACACTCCTCACCTTTTCCCTGAGCGTCTCTCTCTCTCTCTATCTCTCTCTTTATATATTCTGTAATAAACTCACCCTCCGCTCTCTCGCACCTCTCCTGTCTCATTTCCACTCCCTTATATTTAATTTAGCCTCTTTCCCCCGTGTCTCTGCTCTGGAACCGAAGCGGCACACCTCCCCCTGCTGGCCACCTGCGGCACTGCATGTTAGCTCCTCTGCAGCAGGTCTGTCTCATGGGAGAAACCTGGGAGAGAGAGAGAGAGACCGGAAAGAGAGATTATCAAGAAAGAACAGAGAGATTCCAGAGGGAGACTAGAGGGAGAGACGATAGGAGAGAAAACGACCAGAGAGAGAAGTTTTTCATTGTTACCGAATCTCTTGGAAATATTTTGTTCGACTTGTTTGGGTTAATACTTCAGAGTCTGGACCAGAGAGGGGACCAAAAAGAGAGAGGCCAGAGACAGACAGTGAGAGAGAGAGAGAGAGAGAGAGAGAGAGAGAGAGACCAAAGAGAGAGAGAGAGAGAGAGAGAGAGAGAGAGAGACCAAAGAGAGATTAGCAAGAGAGAGCAGAGAGGGAGACCAGAGAGAGACACTATGGGTAGAGGGACCATAAAGAGACCAGAGAGGCAGACCAAACAGAGACCAAAGAGAGACCAGAGAGGGAGACCAGAGAGAGACCAGGGAGAGTCCAAACATATTGGTGAGGGAGACCAGAGAAGGAGACCAGAGAGAGACACTATGAAGAGGGACCAGAGAGAAGTTTTAATTTGTACAAAATCCCTAACCCGGCTAACACTGGACTGAGACTGCCATTTTCCTTAGACATGTATGTGATGGCCTGATAGTTCAGCAGCGTTGCACTCTTTTTTCTTTTCAATCAATCAATCAACTTTTATTTGTAGAGCGCCATTCCTTTATTTTTTTGAAACGAAAAAACAGCAAACAACAGGTAACACACCAAAATAAAAAGGCTTTATATCCAACCCAGTTCCAAGCCAATCAAACTCAAACAGTCACTCACTCACCCACTTTCTCAACTGTTCTTAGTGTAGTGCACTTGTTTGCTGATCACTAACTTGATCCGTGGTCCGAGCGGAGTCTGCAGGGCCTTTGATGTGTCCATGTTTACAGTGAATTTCTCTTTTCTTTTTCTTAATATTGAGTCTATATCTTTATGTAGAAGTAGTCATTATTTTTAAGTTTCATGATTCATTTAATTCAAAATTATGTTTTTTCCAGAGTGGCTCGGTTCTGGCCTAGAGAAGGAGGAGCTTGGGGTAGAGCCGCTGCAGGACGAATGTGGAGCCAAAACAATAGATTTTTTTTTTTTATACAGATGGACAATGCTAACATAGACTGTATACATATAGACAATGCTAACATAAACTGTATACAGATTAACCAAGCTAACCTGCTCGCTCAATGAAGCCCATAAGGAAGTGCTCATGGTGAAGTTTGGCTCCTGTCTCCGGCTCCTATGACTCCGGCTCCTATGTGATATTGTCTTTGTGAATCCAGATGAAACCAGGGCCAAATAAAAATATAAATCTTTCTGTTTGGTTCTGTGAGTAGGATCCAGCTCGAATCTAGTTCTAATTTTCACAAAAACACATTTATGGTTTTGTTTTGGCTCCGTTCCTGCTACACACACTGTGCTCTCCCTGTACCATGTGGAGCTTTTGTACAAATGAGGAACTGGTCCTAAGAGGGGAGAGGGGGGGGAGGCAGAGAGAGGGTAGGGGGGGAGAGAGAGGAGAAGAGAGGAGAGGGGGAGGGAGAGAGGAGAAGAGAGGAGAGGGGGGATAGAAGGAGAGGGGAGGGGGGGGAGGGAGAGAGAGGAGAAGAGAGGAGAGGGGGAGGGAGAGAGGAGAAGAAAGGA
>OZ035825.1:48109398-48224398 GCA_964034765.1 Knipowitschia caucasica
TAACTCTAATGCTAACCCTGACACTAACTTTAACACTAACCCTAATTCTAGCTCTGACTCTGGTGCTAACTCTGACGCTAACGCTAGACTAAACACTAGCCCTAACTCCAACTCTGACGCTAACCTTGGTGCTAACCATAATACTAGCCCTAATGCTAACCCTGACGCTAACGCTAACCTAAACCCCAACCCCAACTCTAGTAGTTAGTTTAATGTTGAAAAAGCCATAATAAGTGCTTAAAAATACCAATTAAGAGCTTATTAACCATAAACTATACACAAAATAGCACTAAGCTAGCAGTTAGTTAATGAGGGCTAAGCTAAAGCGTGAGCTAACGTCGTTGTTTGCACTGAGCTGTAGAAAACACCGTGATTGTAACATATACTGCTGTAAAACTCCTCGATATATTTTTGCTATTTATCATTTATCCACGCACTGTAATCACACACTGGTCTTGTTATAAACTTTATTTTTTTGTTGTAATTTATAATCTTTTTGGGGCAAATTTCTACCTGTAATAATAATAATAATAATAATAATAATGGAAGGCTTCTACACTTGGATAAGCTCATGACGTCTGTGGAAAGGTTTTGCTAACGGTTTGTAGAGAACTGTTTGTACGTTTGATAAAAAAAAAGTGTGCGTTTTTACAGTTGTCGAGCGAATGGCGGAACCGGAATGCGTTGTGTGTTTTAAAAATGATAAATGTGTGTGTTTTTCTCTCCATAGTAAATATTTATTTTTGCACTTTTCGCATTCAGGTCCAGCGTTCACTTCTCGGTGCTTGGTTCAAAATGGCGGTTATTGGTGTTCCCCGCATGTCTGTCTCTGCGCACTGCAAAACATGTGGGATTTTTTATATTTAATTATACTTTTGAGGTGCGTTCGACAGGTTTTCACATCGACTGTATGTTAGGAATGAACTGACGTAGCCTTAAAGCGGTAGAAGCCTGTTTTAACATAAGATAGCTGGAGCCAATTTCCTTGTACGGCTTAGCGGGCGTACGGCGGCAGATGGGTTGCTAACGTGGTTGCTAAGGCAAGCTGGAGTTTCCACCCGCAAATGAGGGCATCTGATTGGTCAATTCTTAAATATCTGAATTTACAAAGAGAAAATCACAATATAAACACCAGGAAGACAGAAAGTAAAAAAAACTACAGATTTGTTTTTAATCCCAAAACCGTGTGTGACACAAACGGTTACTGAGCTGCAGGAGTTTACTTTTTACATGTAAGTCAATAGGAGCAAAACTTTGTCCATGAGCACTTCCCCATAAGGCTTCATTGAGATAGCTGGTGAGCATTGTCCATTTCTGTCTATGTGTTTTCAATGTATTTCACCAATTAGATGCTAAAGAGACACAAAACAGTTGATCCTTGAAGTATTCTGGGGAAATTCCTTGGTAACCTTGGCTTCCAGCGGCACTCTGGCCAATCCCTGTCAGTTAGAACAACACCAAGAGGGACTAAAGAAGGACCTTGTACTGGTTAAACTGGACCAGAGTAGACTAGAGTTTCAACTGTTTTCTGGTACAAAACTATTATATTTTAATTTCCTGGTTTCGTCCGTTATCATAATAGATCCATGGTTTCGTTCCTCTGAATAAAATCAAAATGGAGGATGGTAAAAACCTGTCGTTCGCACTCCAGAAGGATTCAAAGTCAGGATTTTGTTCCTCAAATCTATAGTTTTGTCTGTTTTTATTCTTCAAGATCGTTCTCACTTCTGACACTTGTTCTTCTCCGACTATTATTCATCTTTTGGGAGAGACTAAAGTGAGAGTTTATTTGTGACTTCTCTAAATCCTCCGTCCTCGGCCTCATGAGTCTGAGGTCTCATGAGTCTGAGGTCTCATGAGTCTGAGGTCTCATCAGTCTGAGGTCTGAGGTCCCATGACTCTGAGGTCTCATCAGTCTGAGGTCTCATGAGTCTGAGGTCTCATGAGTCTGAGGTCTCATGAGTCTGAGGTCCCATGAGTCTGAGGTCTCATCAGTCTGAGGTCTCATGAGTCTGAGGTCTCATGAGTCTGAGGTCTCATGAGTCTGAGGTCTCATCAGTCTGAGGTCTCATGAGTCTGAGGTCTCATCAGTCTGAGGTCTCATCAGTCTGAGGTCTCATGAGTCTCATGAGTCTGAGGTCTCATGAGTCTGAGGTCTAGGTCTCATGAGTCTGAGGTCTCATGAGTCTGAGGTCTCACGAGTCTGAGGTTCTAGGTCTCATGAGTCTGAGGTCTCACGAGTCTGAGGTCTCATCAGTCTGAGGTCTCATCAGTCTGAGGTCTCATCAGTCTGAGGTCTCATCAGTCTGAGGTCTCATCAGTCTGAGGTCTCATCAGTCTGAGGTCTCATCAGTCTGAGGTCTCATCAGTCTGAGGTCTCATCAGTCTGAGGTCTCATCAGTCTGAGGTCTCATCAGTCTGAGGTCTCATCAGTCTGAGGTCTCATCAGTCTGAGGTCTCATCAGTCTGAGGTCTCATCAGTCTGAGGTCTCATCAGTCTGAGGTCTCATCAGTCTGAGGTCTCATCAGTCTGAGGTCTCATCAGTCTGAGGTCTCATCAGTCTGAGGTCTCATCAGTCTGAGGTCTCATGAGTCTGAGGTCTCATGAGTCTGAGGTCTCATCAGTCTGAGGTTTCATCAGTCTGAGGTCTCATCAGTCTGAGGTCTCATCAGTCTGAGGTCTCTCTTTCGAGTCCAGACCGTCCAAAGTTTCAGAAGCCGGACTCGTGTTGTTCCATTTCACTGTTTGTGCGAGAATTCTGCGTTTATTAAAAACATTAAGACGTAAAAGGTTTGTGTCTGTGTTTGGCTGCAGTCCCAGGACCGTGGGGTTTCTCTCCTGATGTCAATAATCTACTTTAGAATCGGAAAAGTGACAAACAATTACTTTTTTACTATTTTATTTTGTGTCCATTTTATTGTTCATTGTGGTTGAGTGCTTCCTTAGAGAGAGGGTGAGGAGTCTCTCTCTAGTCTCTGGTCTCTCTGGTTTCTCTCTGGTGGTTTTTTTCTCTCTCTCTCTCTCTCTCTGGTCTCTCTCTGGTCTCTTTCTTTCTCTGGTCTCTCTCTGGTCTCCCTTTCGCTGGTCTCTCTGGTCACTTTCTTTCACTGGTCTATCTTTTTCTCTGTTCTCTTTCTTTCTCTCTGTTCTCTCTCTCTAGTCTCTCCTTTCTCATCGGTGGTTTCTCTCTCTCTGGTCTCTTTCTTTGGTCTAGCTTTCTCTGGTCTCTCTCTCTGGTAACTTTCTTTCACTGGTCTATCTTTCTCTCTGGTCTCTCTTTCTTTCTCTCTGGTCTCTCTTTCTCTTTGGTCTCCTAGAGAATAGGAAGCTCAGTCCCACAGGAGGAGCTCAGAGTAGAGCCGCTGCTTCTTCACGTCCATAGGAGCCAGTGGAGGTGGCTCAGGCATCTGTTTGGGATGTCTCCTGGGCGTTCTACAAGAGGAGACTAGGAGGAGACCAGGGGAAGACCAGGAGGAGACCAGGGGAAGACGGAGGAGACCAGGGAAAGACCAGGGAAAGACCAGGAGGAGACCAGGGGAAGACCAGGGAAAGACCAGGAGGAGACCAGGAGGAGACTAGGGGAAGACCAGGAGGAGACCAGGGGAAGACTAGGAGGAGACCAGGGGAAGACCTGGAGGAGACCAGGAGGAGACCAGGGGAAGACCATACCAGGAGGAGACCAGGGGAAGACCAGGGAAAGACAGAGGAGAACAGGTGGAAGACCAAGGGAAGACCAGGAGGAGACCAGGAGGAGACCAGGGGAAGACCAGGTGGAGACCAGGAAGAGACCAGATGAACTGAAGGAGAATATCATGGTCAAAGATAGATTTGTGTGTAATTTTAACCCTAATCCTAAACGTATCTCAATTCAATCTTATGTATCATTCTAGAACCCTAAGTGATGACAGCAAAGATCTCAGGACTTTACAAAATGGTTGATTCTTCCGCAACAGATCAGAGAATCAAACCGTTCGAACGCAGGAAATGCCTGGATAACAAACACATAAGTCTTATTCTGAAGGAGAGAGACGGTGCTTCCCTGGTTTTATTTTACGTCTGAAATCATT
Source organism: Knipowitschia caucasica (assembly GCA_964034765.1). NCBI lineage: Eukaryota > Metazoa > Chordata > Actinopteri > Gobiiformes > Gobiidae > Knipowitschia > Knipowitschia caucasica. Next base: position 48,113,467 of record OZ035825.1, read on the forward strand.
ATTTTTAGATTCACCTTTTCCCATCCACACCTGCACCGTCTGCCCCTGTTTCAGACCCTCCTGCACCAGAGAGAAACCCTCAGAAACCACTCAGAAAAGGTGAGAAACTTCAGGGAGAGCCACATTGAGACAGGAACCATAGACACAGGCTGTATCCATCGCAACCGTGAAATAATATGTTGTAAATAATAAACATTGGTTCACAAAGAAGAAAACAGAGCTATTTGTTTGAGGCTAAATTCATGTTATATATTTGGGGTTTTTGTTTTGTATCATTTTCTAAATTTAGTTTTTTTGTTTTTGCTAATGTTAATATTTGTATGTACCTTTTTGATAATATAGATATTTTTTGTAGATGAGACTATATTGGGTTTAGTTCAGTTCAGTTTAGTTTAGTGGCAGCTAGAGGATAAATGGGGCAGTACAGAGGCCGTCATGCACCTGGGTGGGTCTGGGTTTATTTACAAATGATTACGGACAGACACAGACTGTATCCAGGACGTCATTCTGAACTAGTTTTTTGACTCTGGAGAGTAATAGGATAGATTCATACAGATGTGAGATTCTGTGATACATATAAAATAGAACCACAGTTATAGATGGAGGGGTTATTCAGCCTCGTCACTGTGCTCTCTTCTCGCGCTCTGAAGCTGCGCTGTGATTGGTCGGCTTCTCTCAGTGTCCCATGGTCCATGCGCGTTCCCTCCCTCCATCCTTCCACGCGCGCTCCCGACGCCTCCCATCCCATCACGCTTCCCCAGGACCAGCGCCTCATCCCGGGATGCAGTGTCCGAGCCTGGCCTCCCCCGCGCGGCTGCAGTCTGGAGGTACGGTGCCTGGTTCGGTTCGGTTCGTTTGGTTCGGTTGCAAGTGTTTGTTTGGGTCGCGCGCGCCATGCCCCGCGAGACAAGTGTGGAATTAGGTTAACCCCGATGCATCCCGGGTATTTTTAGCTCAGAGTTTGATGGTTGATGCGAGAGAGTGAAGAAATATGGCTCAGAGTGAGAGGCTTTTGAAGGCTACTAACGCGTGACTAACCCGGGCCAGACCGGGAGCTCCCGGGTCAAATTCACAAGAAATATGCATCACTTTAACTGACGAGGTTAAGATTAAGATTAAGAGATCCTTTATCCGCCCCTTACTGGGAAAAGGTTTTGATTAACATTGATTTGGGTCAAGTACAAGTGACATGTCTTCTCTTGTCTTTTGTTTAACATAAGAATAAATATTTATAGTTCAAAGTCTCGTGTTGGAATGTATAAGGATTATTTTGGATCATAATTATTTGGGTTATGATTTGAGTGGGTCCTGGGTCCTCGGTCTCTCTCTGGTCTCTCTGGTCTCTCTTTGGTCTCTCTCTGGTCTCTCTGGTCTCTCTCTGGGTTTGAGTCCACCTCCAGACCGGGCCTTTACATGTGTGGAGTTTGCATGTTCTCCTCATACATCTGAAGGATTATGGGATTATGGGCATTGTTTACTTTTTGAACTGTGCCGTACAAAAAACAGTGCATTAAAAAGAGTGAAGATAAAATCCTTCAGTTGTTGCAGCAAAACAGAACTGTTTTTTTTAACCTGGATTAGAAAATTGTCTCACATTTTCAAGAAAACTTTATTAGATTTTAGCTGCGTAAATCTGAAAACACCTCATGTTTAGTCCTGACTCTGGGACCAGCAGGAGTCTCCCATCCCTGTGCTCCTCAGAGTCTGGTCTCTCTCTGGTCTCTTTCTGGTCTCTTTCTGGTCTCTTTCTGGTCTCTTTCTGGTCTCTCTCTAGTCTCTCTCTGGTCTCTCTCTGGTCTCTCTTTGGTCTCTTTATGGTCTCTCTCTAGTCTCTCTCTGGTCTCTCTCTAGTCTCTCTCTGGTCTCTCTCTGGTCTCTCTCTGGTCTCTCTCTTGTCTCTCTCTGGTCTCTCGGGAGAGAGGGAGAGAGAGAGAAAGAGAGAAAGACCAGAGAGAGAGGGAGAGAAAGAGAGAAAGGGAGAGACCAGACAGAGACCAGAGAGACACCAGAAAGGGTGAAAGACCAGAGATGAACCAGAGAGAGAGACCACAGAGAGAGACTAGAGAGAGAGACCAAAGAGAGACCAGAGAGAGAGACCAGAGAGAGACCAGAGAGAGACCAGAGAGAGAGACCAGCGAGAGACCAGCGAGAGACCAGAGAGAGACCAGCGAGAGACCAGAGAGAGACCAGAGAGAGAGACCAAAGAGAGACGAGAGACCAGAGAGAGACCAGAGAGAGACCAGAGAGAGACCAGAGAGAGACCAAAGAGAGACCAAAGAGAGACCAGAGAGAGAGACCAAAGAGAGACGAGAGAGAGACCAGCGAGAGACCAGAGAGAGACCAGCGAGAGACCAGAGAGAGACCAGAGAGAGAGACCAAAGAGAGACGAGAGACCAGAGAGAGATCAGAGAGAGACCAGAGAGAGACCAGAGAGAGACCAGAGAGAGACCAAAGAGAGACCAAAGAGAGACCAGAGAGGGACCAGAAAGACTCAGACCAAGCACAGCAGTAACATGTCCGAGTCCGGGCTCTTCAGAGATGACTTTTCTCGCTTTACTCTCTTCGATCTCGAGTTGAGAGTAAAGTGCTGCCTCAGCTGCAGCTGTGATCTCTTCATACATTATGGATAAAGGCCAAACATGTGAACCTGCCGCCGTCCTTTACTCCGGTCTCACACTGTTCCTTCATTCCGGTCTCACACTGTTCCTTCACTCCGGTCTCACACTGTTCCTTCACTCCGGTCTCACACTGTTCCTTCACTCCGGTCTCACACTGTTCCTTCACTCCGGTCTCACACTGTTCCTTCACTCCGGTCTCACACTGTTCCTTCACTCCGGTCTCTCACAGTGGGTAAGTTTCAACACAAAGAAAAACAAAATATACAATATAAGTAGCTGCTATGTTTCATAGCCAGCTGTAAATGCTTCAATATCAATACATCGACCAGAATGAGACTAGAGTGAGACTAGAGTGAGACTAGAGTGAGACCAGAGTGAGACCAGAGTGAGACCAGAGTGAGACCAGAGTGAGACCACTAGTTTGAGCCACAGCTGCCCTGGCGCAGACTGACAGAAGCTGGCATCAGACATGTTTGTTGTGTTTCTTAGGTCTTCCCCCATATCTGTGTCAGTGTCCTCCAGTTGTTCTCTCTCTCTCTCTGGTCTCTCTCTCTGGTCTCTCTCTGGTCTCTCGCTGGTCTCTCTCTGGTCTCTCTCTGGCCTCTCTCTGGTCTCTCTCTGGCCTCTCTCTGGTCTCTCTCTGGTCTCTCTCTCTGGTCTCTCTCTCTGGCCTCTCTCTGGTCTCTCTCTGGTCTCTCTCTGGTCTCTCTCTGGTCTCTCTCTCTGGTCTCTCTCTCTGGCCTCTCTCTGGTCTCTCTCTGGTCTCTCTCTGGTCTTTCTCTGGTCACTCTTCGTTCTCTCTCTGGTCACTCTTCGGTCTCTCTCTGGTCTCTTTCTGGTCTCTCTCTGGTCACTCTTCGGTCTCTCTCTGGTCTCTCTCTGGTCTCTCTCTGGTCTCTCTCTGGTCTCTCTCTGGTCACTCTTCGGTCTCTCTCTGGTCTCTTTCTGGTCTCTCTCTGGTCACTCTTCGGTCTTTCTCTGGTCTCTCTCTGGTCACTCTTCGGTCTCTCTCTGGTCTCTCTCTGGTCTCTCTCTGGTCTCTCTCTGGTCTCTCTCTGGTCACTCTTTGGTCTCTCTCTGGTCTCTCTCTAGTCACTCTTCGGTCTCTCTCTGGTCTCTCCCTCTGGTTTATCTCTCTCTGATCTCTTTCTGGTCACTCTTCGGTCTCTCTCTGGTCTCTCTCTGGTCACTCTTCGGTCTCTCTCTGGTCTCTCTCTGGTCTCTCTCTGGTCTCTCTCTGGTCACTCTTCGGTCTCTCTCTGGTCACTCTTCGGTCTCTCTCTGGTCTCTCTCTGGTCACTCTTCGGTCTCTCTCTGGTCTCTCTCTGGTCTCTCTGGTCTCTCTCTGGTCACTCTTCGGTCTCTCTCTGGTCACTCTTCGGTCTCTCTCTGGTCTCCCTCTGGTTTATCTCTCTCTGGTCTCTCTCTGGTCACTCTTCGGTCTCTCTCTGGTCACTCTTCGGTCTCTCTCTGGTCTCTCTCTGGTCACTCTTCGGTCTCTCTCTGGTCTCTCTCTGGTCTCTCCCTCTGGTTTATCTCTCTCTGATCTCTTTCTGGTCACCATGTAGGAGTAAATGCATAATGACATATGAAGCATCTTTGAGTGTCAAAAAGCCCTTTATTAAACCATTATTTAGAGGCTGGGGACCTGGAGCACCTGGAGAAAACCTGTTCAGACAACGTGAAGAACATGCAAACTCAGAAAACACACAGAGAGCTCTCTGACACAGAACGTTCTTGCAGCAAGGCCATAATAAAAACATTGAGAAATTTACTATACATTTTTACTCAGTTGAACTTGTCCTTATCTCTGACAGGATTTCCTCCTGTCGCTCCAGGTGAATCTGAGGAGAACATTTTTGACAGAAAATGACAAAAGGTCCATCTCCAGCAGCAGTCACAGCGGTTTAGTGTTTTGTCTGTTACATAACTCCATCTTTGTCCTTCTTTTCCCACTTCCTGTTTCCGCAGAGAGACAGTGATGACGTCGCACCGTGATTGGCTGATACTCTCCTGATCACCATGGCGACTGGGCGAAAAGGTGACACATTGGACTTAAATTTATTTTTACACTAGAAAAAAGTACGACTACGACCACAACAAAGTAACAGAGAAGTTAAATACTTTTTTGTTTTTTATGTATTTTTTATTTTAATGTTAGTAATTTAATTTTCAACATATTTTTTAATTTGTTCTCTGGTCTCTCCCTGGTCTCTCTCTGGTCTTTCTTTCTGGTCTCTCTCGTGTCTCTGTCTGGTCTCTCTCTCTGGTCTCTCTCTGGTCTCTCTCTCTGGTCTCTCTCTCTGGTCTCTCTCTCTGGTCTCTCTCTGGTCTCTCTCTGGTCTCTCTCTCTGGTCTCTCACTCTGGTCTCACTCTGGTCTCCCTCTGGTGTCTCTCTGGTCTCTCTCTGGTCTCACTCTGGTCTCCCTCTGGTCTCTCTCTGGTCTCTCTCTGGTCTCTCTCTGGTCTCTCTCTGGTCTCTCACTCTGGTCTCTCTCTGGTCTCTCTCTGGTCTCTCTCTGGTCTCTCTCTGGTCTCTCTCTGGTCTCTCACTCTGGTCTCACTCTGGTCTCACTCTGGTCTCTCTCTGGTCTCTCTCTGCCTCAGTGCCTAAAGATCATTAATGTGTTTGACACTTTGGTTCCATACGTTCACAACAAATAAACATCACCACATCCTGCAGCAGTGTGTGTGTGTGTGTGTGTGTGTGTGTACATGTACATCTGTGTGTGTGTGTGTATCTATGTATATCTCTTTGTGTGTGCGCATGTGTTTATATTTGTGTATGTACAGTATGTAGTGTGTGTGTGTTTGTGTATATTTTAGCATGTGTGTGTGAATACAGACTGTGCATGTCTGCACTTGTTTTCAACTCCTGGTGGGTTCCATAACCTGAGATTCCACTCACGTCATGGGGACTGGTTTTACGTGGTGGGGCCCGAACACCGGACCCCACTGGTCCAAGCTTAATAATCAATGGGTAATGCTTTTCTAACGGTCCTTATGCAGTCTCTGTAAAAATATGGAAAGGACCCCTGGAGGTTTACTTTCCTGAAAAAAGTGTGTTATGTGTCGGAACCCTGGTGGTGGGTTGCGGGATATCAAGGAGGGGCACACTGGGGCAATTTCAGTCCAGCAGGCTGGAGCCAATCATGGAGCAGCACAACAGAGGAAATCAGGTGTCAGGCTAGAAAAAGGTGCAAGTGTGTGGTTCATTAGGCTGCAAGAAATCATGGAGGAGCACACTGAAGCGCACGCTTACAAACCACTGGTAAGTGCTGACTACAAGTCATGACTTCAAATTGTTATATAGAATGATTACAAATTATTTGTTGTTTGTGCAGCTTAGTCAAGAGTCCCTAATTGATGAAGTCGACTCGGATTCTGACGATTTAACTGTCAAGAAGAAACCTGTAAAAAAGTATGGAAAAAGAAAAATCAAAAACACTTTTCTTCAAGACTCGGAAAGTGACGAACCAAAGGCAAATAAGATTGTTATCATGCAGCTGCAAAAGAAGAAAAATGGGGGCAGGGTTTACAGCAAGAGACACTTCTGCCTCTACTGTTCAATGTCCTGCCACAAAATGTCCCGTCATTTGACTAGAAAACATGGAAATGAAAGTGACGTAGCCAGAGCATTGGCTCTACCTGTGAAATCTAAAGCACGTAAACTTCAGTTTGATTTGATCAGGAATAGTGGAAACCGTGAGCACAATTTTGAGGTTTTAAAGGCCGGCATTGGAACTTTAGTCCCAGCTAAACAGCCAAATTCCCCAGTTAAATCCAGTGAGTTTTTGCACTGTATAGACTGTGGGGCATTGCTTAAGCGAAAGTCGCTGTGGAGGCATGTGGCCAGGTGCCGGCTTTCACAGAAAGATGCCCAGGCTAAACCAGGTAGAAGTAGGGTCCAGTCCCTCTGCTCCCTAGCCCAGCCTGTACCGGAGGGCATCAGCAAAAAGCTGTGGTCTTTAATTTCGGCAATGCATCAGGATGAGGTCACGGGTGTTGTCAAAGCAGAAAAGGGGATTCTGAGACTCGGAGAGCACCTGTACTTAAAACACGGGCATGATAAGACTAAGCATGATTACATTAGGCAGAAAATGAGAGAAGTCGGTAGGTTAATTAACAAAGCAAAAACTGCAGGGAAACTGAAAACAATTAAGGATTTCTTTATTCCTTCCAACTTTAACCATGTGATTGATGCAGTCAGGTCTGTGGCTGGATATGATGAGGAAACAAATCAATACCAGACTCCATCCTTGGCCCTCAAACTCGGCCATAGCCTCAGAAAGCTAGCAGATATTCTTGAATGTGACTCAAAAATGGAGCATTGTGTTGATGAACTATTTATTAAAAACCTCCAACGAAGCCGGCTGCTTTTTGAGAAGAGGTGGGACGTCTGTGTTTCTTCTGCTGCCCTACAGACCCTCCGGCAAGCCAAGTGGAACACTCCGGACCTGCTCCCTCTGACTGAGGACGTTAGAGCCATGCATGCACATATTGAGGTATGTCGACCTGAATATGTGCAAACCCTAATAAGTGAGCCAACGTCTAAGCATTGGTCTAAACTGGCAGTTTTGACTCTTTGTGAGGTCATTATTTTCAATCGAAGAAGGGAAGGTGAGGTTTCAAAGATGCCACTGACAGCCTTTACCTTAAGAAGTAAGACTGGGATCCATTCTGACATTGCTCTGGGACTGTCCCAACTTGAGAAAAAGCTGTGTCAGCATTTTCAACGCATTGAAATTAAAGGGAAAAGAAGTCGGAAAGTGCCGGTTCTTTTGACTCCTGAAATGATTGCTTCGATGGAGGTGCTGGTGGAGAACAGAAGGGCCTGTTCCATCTCTGACCATAACCCATACTTCTTTTCCCGCCCGGGCGCAGACACCCACATCAGGGGATCAGACTCCCTACGCCAGGTAGCCAAAGAATGTGGTGCGGTGCATCCAGAGATGCTATCCTCAACCAAACTTAGAAAGCACATAGCTACTATGTCTACAGTTCTCAATATGAAAGAGAATGAGATGGACATACTTGCCAACTTCCTCGGCCATGACATTCGCATCCACAGGCAATATTACAGACTACCAGAGGGGACACTGGAGCTGGCCAAAATCAGCAAAGTGTTGATGGCCATGGAGCAGGGAAGAGTGACGGAATTCGAAGGAAAGAGCCTCGACCAGATACAAATTGAGCCTGAAGGTAATTCTTGATATTATTAAAATATGTATGATTTTTTTCCCCTAAAGGCCACTTGTATTTTTATTTTCTGTGCGACAGGGAGAGCAGTAGAGATCCTCTCACAAACGGACGGGCTAAAAGAAACTTCAAGCGGAGAACCTTCAACCATTCATCCAGATGCACCCCATGGTAGTGGCAGTGCCCCTTCTGGTAAGTGTACCAGGTGGGGGATTACAGCCAGGCTGCTTGGTCCTAACCCTGGGAGTGTATATTGCTAATATATTTTTATTTCTCTCCCTAGAACGTGTAAGAAAGCCATGGTCTGCATCTGAGGTGAAGGCTGTGGAGAAGACCATGACACCTTTCATACAGACTGGAAAGGTCCCTGGGAAGTCTCACTGCCTGGCCTGCATTAATGCCTCACCAGATGACCTTAGACATCGGACATGGAGTGGCATTAAATTCTATGTCAAAAATAGAATCACTGCAATTCGAAAAAAAAATCTAAAATAAAATTCCTTTAAAAGAGTTGTTTGGTTTCTATTGACTGTTTTGTATTACTTAAAGAAGTCCCAGTAAAAAAGATTATGTCTATGGGTCCCATTCTGAACGGCCCTGTCAAAGGGACCCACCAGGTAACAAAAACGTGTATGTGTGTGTGTGTGTGTGTGTTTATGGGTGTATCTATTTTTATATCTGTGTGTGTATTTGCGTGTACATGATTGTTTGTGTGTGTGTATGTGTGTGTTTTTATCTCTGTGTGTGTCATCCCACACAGTCACAAGTTTACATGAATGTGCGTACGCGAATCTATCTACTGTATGTGTGTGTAAGTATATCTGTGTGTGTATGTATATCTGTGTACATGTGTGTGTGTGTTTGTGTATCTCTGTGTGTGTAAGTATATCTGTGTGTGTATGTATATCTGTGTACGTGTGTGTGTGTGTGTGTGTGTGTGTGTGCTTTTTATATCTATAATTGAATACGTTTTTGATTGTCAGCACTAAAAAGTCTAAATAAAAACAAACCGTTGTGTGTCTGTGGTTCTGCTGCAGGCTCCACGTCCAAAGGCGCCGTCCGTTTCCCTGACGACGAGGCCCCGCCCGGGTCTCCCACGCGGCGAGACGAGGACTCGCACCTGTGCTCGCTCGTCGCCCTGAGAGAGAAGGACAACAGCTACTTAGTCAAGGTCTGTATGAGGCCAGTCCCTGTGCTCCTCAGAGTCCCAGCAGGAGGCCAGTCCCTGTGCTCATCAGAGTCCCAGCAGGAGTCCAGTCCCTGTGCTCCTCAGAGTCCCAGCAGGAGGCCAGTCCCTGTGCTCCTCAGAGTCCCAGCAGGAGGCCAGTCCCTGTGCTCATCAGAGTCCCAGCAGGAGGCCAGTCCCTGTGCTCCTCAGAGTCCCAGCAGGAGGCCAGTCCCTGTGCTCCTCAGAGTAATATTTAACAAGAAGAAACTCTATCAATTGCACCGTAATATTTAAATAATATATTTAAGATTACTTACTTGTCCTCTCTCTCTCTCTCTCTCCCTCTCTCTCTCTCTCTCTCTCTCTCTCTCTCTCTCCCTCTCTCTCTCTCTCTCTCTCTCTCTTTCTCTCCCTCTCCCCCCTCTCCCCCTCTCTCTTCAGGCTGGTTTCCTGAAGAGCCACTGTGTGTATGAGTTGGTCTTCCTGGTCCCTGATGTCCCGTCTGTGGGTAAAGACCTGTCCTGCAGCAGCACCGCCTCCCCCTCCAGACGGGCCCCGCACCTGCGCATCCAGAGGGTCAGCTCCACCCTGGAAGGTCAGAGATACACACTTACACAACAGTAACACAACACACTTACACGACATTCTCTACATTCATACATAACACACACATCTAAATGAAGTTTACTAAAAACACCAATGTCCATAAATGTCGTCACGTCCTGGACCTTCCGACATCTGCAAGGACCAAAAAGTGAGAAACCTCGGAGGGAGGGATCTGCTCTCTCACACAGGCTGTACAGATTTGTTGTCATTTTTTTGTTTTCTTAGAGCCATACACATTGGGACCAAAAACAATGACAATGACTTTTTCAGTTCTTATGAGAAGATGATGTTTATAGAATTTTAACCAAATCTTTCTCTATATTAGAGACTATACTCCCCCCACCCCCCAACCATTCACCCTGTGTATGTGTGTGTGTATATATATATGTGTATGTACATGTATGTCTGTATATGTATGTGTGTATATGTACATGTATGTGTGTAAACACATCCATCCATCAATTGTCTACCCTTTAATCCATTTCTGGGTCAGGGGGGTGGCAGTCAGAGATGCCACCCAAGTCTCATAGCACCAGCCCCTCACTGACCCTCTGCAGGTGGTGAGTCCACAGGAGGACGGCTGCTCTCTGAGTGTGAGCATAGCCTTGATCTTTCAGTGGGGGCTTTTGGGCAAAGTGGGGTTAAGTGTCTTGCCCAAGGACACAACGACAGCAGTCATCAGTGGGAGTCAGTGGAGAAGGTGTAGAGGTTGGAATTGAACCCACGACCTTCAGGCCTGAAGGCCAATGCTCTACCAACTGAGCTACTGTCACCGCCATCATGTGTGTATATGTACATGTATATGTATGTGTGTATATGTACATGTATATGTATGTGTGTATATGTATGTGTGTATATGTACGTGTATATGTATGTGTGTATATGTATGTGTGTATATGTACATGTATATGTATGTGTGTATATGTATGTATATGTATGTGTGTATATGTATGTGTGTATATGTACGTGTATATGTATGTGTGTATATGTATGTGTGTATATGTACATGTATATGTATGTGTGTATATGTATGTGTGTATATGTACATGTATATGTATGTGTGTATATGTATGTATATGTATGTGTGTATATGTATGTGTGTATATGTACATGTATATGTATGTGTGTATATGTATGTATATGTATGTGTGTATATGTACATGTATAAGAGATATAAAAATACATAAATATACATATACATAAACACATATGATCAAATATGAGGTAAAAATGGCTTGAATCGAGTGTTTTTATCTAAATTCTAGTACATTCTACAGTATCTTTAAAAATAAAATAATTATGCGTTGTCCCATTGGCAGATATTAAGGCAGGTTTTAAGGCAAAGTCAGAATGAAGATGCATTTAGCCAAATTTGAGCAATTTTTCTCTTATTTCCCATCGTTTTCCCCCAGCGTAAATCTGCTCCAAACGGCGACTGTCTCCCGTGTTTTTAGGTGGCGTGAAGGTGACGTGTGAGTACAAGGCTCACCAGGAGGGGGTGCTGCAGGAGGAGCTGACCATCGTGGCCAAAGGGAAGAGCAACAGCAGCCTGAAGGTCAAACTCCAGGCCAAGATCATCGGTGAGGAACATGGAGCTCCATACACCCTGGACTGAAGTTTGGAGAGAAATGTTTTGATTTACAACCGGGGGCAGACTGACAGAAGCATGGCCACGGGTCTGTGTTCCCAGAGGTCTCCCATCACAGCACTAACCATGCCCTACCCTGCTTAGTTTCAGTGGTCTGGATCTGTCACAGTCTGCTGACTAATATTGTTACTGTAATGCTAATAAATGTTTAAAATCTATGATGTTTTATAAGTAATGAGACCTTTTACAAATACCATAGGCAGGAAGGCAGGTACGTTTATTTGTATGCTCTGTTTTTAACCTGGATTTGGACCTTGTCAGTGAAGAAACCTGTCTCACGTTTTCAGGAAGACTGTTCCAGATTTCAGCTGCATGTCCCTGGAATCCCCCAGTATTTAACCCGCCTCATGATCTAGTCCTTTTCTCTCACTGCAACCAAATATATCTGTAATTTAGACGGTGATAAAACACCAGGGAGAGGACAATACTTTGCATAATGAGAGCATGACGAGCCGTGGAGCTGTGTTTGGGTGAATGAAGCTCTTATACCCTCAGAGTTTAGGCTGTTGCATGTTCTGCTCTTTCCTTTATAAAGTTATTCTGGTGAAAAATATGTTTGAAAAAGTTGATATTGCTCTGTGTGGATGAGAATCAGTACAATGTTTGCTATGGTTCCTGTCCTGGCAAAACATTGACACGGGTCCAATCAACACGCCGGCCTTTCCCAGCTGTTGTCCTGCCGTAACTGTCTGCTCTCTGCCCCTCCTCAGACCCTCACCACGGGACGCCGATGCTGATGGAGGGCGTGAAGTGTCTGGGCCCCGTGAAGGACTGTCACTCCAAACACTGCAACAGGAGAATCTAACCCCCTCCAGCCTGCAGGGGGCGCCACAGGAGAATTGGACCCCCTCCCGCCTGCAGGGGGCGCCACAGGAGAATCTGACCCCCTCCGGCCTGCAGGGGGCGCCACAGGAGAATCTGACCCCCTCCCGCCTGCAGGGGGCGCCACAGGAGAATCTGACCCCCTCCAGCCTGCAGGGGGCGCCACAGAAGAATCTGACCCCCTCCAGCCTGCAGGGGGCGCCACAGGAGAATCTGACCCCCTCCAGCCTGCAGGGGGCGCCACATGAGAATCTGACCCCCTCCAGCCTGCAGGGGGCGCCACAGGAGAATCTGACCCCCTCCAGCCTGCAGGGGGCGCCACAGGAGACAGGGACTTCACTCAGCTTACATCCAGACATCTCTCCTTCGATATCGTTCGTGCATGTTTGGGTCATGTATATTCACAGTATTTATCTATCAGAGCCCTCTAAAGGCTATAAATCACACTTGATCACTTATATATATTTATATTTATATACATACTAAACTACAAAATTAATTCTTTTTTTTCAAACTTAAAAAAATAAACCTCCTTTTCTAGAATATATTTTATGACTTTGTTTTTATATCCTGAAAAAGCCAAGCTGTCAGACGCCTAAAATCACAAAAATTCAAATCAAATTCAACTCCAGATATTTGTGTATCGCCGTAAATCACGACAATCGTCTCAAAAAACTTTTTCACGTTTGTTGATCCAGTTTAAAAAACACTGAAGGTCGTCTTTTGTACGGAAAAAAATTATATTTCTTTAAAGTAGCTAATCTGTCATAATAAACTGCTCTTTTCCAACACTTCTTTAACTGATAACAGTAGTTCAGAGATATTTGAATTTCTAAATGACTTTTCCAGCCTCTAAATCTTGTTATTGTTTTCATTTCGATGTCCCGCCCTCCACCGTTTCACCAATCAGAAAGTCTGTGATCCGGGCGCCAGAACTCACTGTGTGGAGCTAATCTCACTGGTAAAGTACCATGTGGCGCAGAACTAAAAAAGGTCTCGTTATGATTCTCAAATAATTAACAAAACAAGGAATAAAACCAGGATTTCTATCTTTGTGAAAAAAGTGTTGGTTATAGATTTGTTGTTGACAAAACTCTTGTCTATTCAGCTGTTATGGTCCCAGCTGGATTCGTCTGCATATCTGGCAACCTGAGTCAGGGAGAGTGGGAGAGGCTGCAGTACCACTTTTGGCCACATGTTTACACACTGCTCCTTTAACATTTAGCGACACAAAAAAGTAAAAGATTGTGTGTTGAGAAACTGTTGTAAATTGTATTCTAGTCTGACGTGATGTGAAATGGCTTCTTGCAAAACAGAAGTTCAGTCTTTGTTCCGTCCATAGGGGGCGGAGTAACCACTGTCCAGAAATGTTAATAATTGTTAATAATTGTTTTAGATCCTCCTGCATCTGCCAACTCAAAAACTCAAATGACTCCCCTAAAAAAACTATGATTGATTTGAAATGTTAAATGTGTGAATGAAAGAAAAGATGTGAGATACAGACCAAAGCCTGTAGAAGACAGAGGAGAGGAGGGAGGAGAGAGAAGAGAGGAGAGGAGAGGAGGGAGGAGAGAGAAGAGAGAGGAGGGAGGGGAGGAGAGAGAAGAGGAGAGAGGACGGAGGAGAGAGAGGAGAGGAGGAGAGAGAGGAGGGAGGAGAGGAGAGAGAGGAGGGAGGAGAGGAGGGAGAAGACAGAGAGAGGAGGGAGGGGAGGAGAGAGAAGAGGAGAGAGGACGGAGGAGAGAGAGGAGAGGAGGAGAGAGAGGAGGAGGAGAGGAAGGAGAGAGGAGAGAGGTGAGAGGAGGGAGGAGAGGAGGGAGAGAGGAGAGGAGGAGAGAGAGGAGGGAGAGAGAGAGAGGAGGAGAGAGAGAGAGGAGGAGAGGAGGAGAGAGAGAGAGGAGAGAGGAGAGAGGAGGAGAAGAGGAGAGGAGGAGGAGAGAGAGGAGAGAGAGGAGGAGAGAGGAGAGAGAGAGGAGAGAGAGAGGAGAGAGAGAGAGAGAGAGGAGGAGAGGAGAGAGGAGAGGGGAGAGAGAGGAGGGAGAGAGAGGAGAGAGGAGAGGAGAGGAGGAGAGGAGGAGAGGAGAGAGAGAGAGGAGAGAGAGAGAGGAGGAGGAGGAGAGAGGAGAAGAGAGAGGAAGGAGGAGAGAGAGAGGAGGGAGGAGAGAGAGAGAGAGAGAGAGAGGAGGGAGGAGAGAGGAGAGGAGGGAGGGAGAGAGGAGGGAGAGAGAGGAGGGAGGAGAGAGGAGAGAGGAGAGGAGGGAGGAGAGAGAAGAGAGAGGAGAGGAGGGAGAAGACAGAGAGAGGAGGGAGGAGAGTGAGGAGAGGGAGAGAGGAGGGGGGAGAGAGAAGAGAGAAGAGGGAGAGAGGAGGGAGAAGAGGAGAGAGAGGAGGGAGGAGAGAGAGGAGAGAGAGGAGGGAGGAGAGAGAAGAGGGAGGAGAGGAGAGAGAGGAGGGAGGAGAGGAGAGAGAAGGGAGAAGAGGAGAGAGAGGAGGGAGGAGAGGAGAGAGAAGAGGGGAGAGGAGAGAGAGCAGAGGAGGGAGGAGAGGGGAGAGGAGAGAGAGAGAGACCAGAGAGAGAACATAGACAGATCTGTAATAATACATATTTATAGTTTGAGTAATGCTCCATCCAAAGACGCCTTAAAGCTGAGGTCCGTAACTTTCAAACCTCAAACCACTTTCTGGGACAAACGTGTGTTATTCCTGAAAGTTAAGTACCCCAGCTTTAACTTAAGGTCTTTTACACTGCGCTTTTCCCAGAGTCTGTGAAATGTCTTTTCTTATTTGTAAATGGAGATATGTATCAGATTTCTTGTCTGTAAAAGCGTCTTGAGCATGGACTGGATACAAATGGACAATGCTAATAACCCTCGAGCTCATTGAGGCCCTATAGGGAAGTGCTCATGGACGAAGTTTTGCTCCAACTCGCTCTGGCTCACACTCCTCATGTTGCTCTCTGTGATGCTGGTGTTTATATTCTGATAATGTCTTTGTGAATCCAGATATGAGCCGTGTAAGGATCGACCAATCAGATGCTTTCATTCACAGGCGAAACCCCAGCTTGCCTTAGCAACCGTCTTAGCAACATGTCTGCCTCTAGCTAGATCACGTTCAAATCGGCTTCCTCCGCGTTAATAAAAACACAATCATACATTTTATTTCTTAGGCGTCTTTCTAAACACTCAAAGTTGACTTACATTCATTAAATAAATAAAAAAACCTTAAATAAGATAAAATACAGTTAAAAAACAAGGCTAACACTAGAGAGACATCAACTCTAAGACAGGCATGTCCAAACTGAGGCCCGAGTGCCAAATGCGGCCCACTGCGTCATTTCATTTGGCCCTCTGCCTCGCCAACAATGAGTAACGGATGAGGCGCTGCGAGCATGGACTTCCTGTCATGATCCAGCCAACTTAAGCTCCACCAACGTAGTCATGCTATGTTGTAAAGCTGAGAACCATGTAGGGTGCTTATGTAGCCACATTTCAAAGCCTCAAACAGACTGAATCCAGTCAAAACAGTTTTACAATCAGGGTTGTTGGCCCGTTGACAAGTCTGGATAACTAATGTGGCCCTCTTACAACAAAGTTTGGACACCCCTGCTCAAAGATAACGACGGAATCTTCCTTAATTCCCATTGTTTTGAGCGGGAAAAGCCGTATTTTCCGCGTGTCTTTGCTTGAACGCAGCCCCACACACAGCCTCCTGCGTCCTGGACTAAGTGTTTTTGATGTTTACGATAAAGAAATATATGATACAGTTGTAAGTTTTGAGTCTTCCCCTCAGACAGACTCCTGTGAAACCTTTTGTTTGCTTTGAGGAATGTGCAATAATTTAGATCTTTATTTTGTTCCGATGACTTGATTCTGCTGCACTTTAGTATTTGAACAATAAGTAGTTTGCATGTTGTGTGTGTGAGAAAATAAAGATAGTAATGTGAGCTGCTTCTGACCGTTTTTATTATTGGATTATTTGTTTGTTACTAATACTGTCAAATCTATTTCAAAAATCTCTCATATTTCACAAGTATTCCTGTATATTCTCTGAACTGTCTCTGTTCTGTCTCATTTCCATCTTTTTCTCTGCTGTTATGTGCAACTATGACACTGATACACGAGGAGAACATGCAAACTCCACTCAGAGAGGCCCTATCCTGACCGGGATTCGAAGCAACGACCTTATGCTGAGAAGCGAGTGCTAGTATCCACTCAGCCACCGTGCCGCCCTAATATCTATTTGAATACTCACTATACAAGCATGAACTCGTATAGTGACGCGCTTAGGGACTTTGAAGTAGAGATTGTTGAGAGGACAGCTGCAGCAACAGGCCCGCTGTGATAACCAAACCTACCACACGGGGGCGCACTGGACCGCTCAAGTTTTCTTTTGTTTTCCAATGAAACGAATGGACCACTTTTATCCTGCACAATCTCTGTAACTCTCTCTCTCTCTCTCTTCTGCAGATAGACTTTTTAAATGCATTGATAACTTTACGTCCCTGTACGTCACGATCGCGCGCGTTGATGTTGATACTCAAAGGGCTTAGTGATGTAAATAAATAAATAATAGACGCGCCCATTTCACGTATTTCATTTAGATCAGAACCGGTTCGAGTGTCTTCCAGGAAGTGACCTTCGGAGACTCCCACGGAGCGGACTGGAGCGGACTGGAGCGGACTAGAGCGGGATATATTCGGTTTTTGGACTAAATGCAAGTTATTTATGAGCACAGACTCGTTCTGTTCTGGTCTGAGCCTGCGTCCTGCTAAAACCATTGCCAGGTCAGTGTTGAAGAAGTTTATGATGTCATTGATAATGTTGATAGGCAAGTTTGTTTGTACAAAAGAGGAAACATAAATCACATTGCATTAAAAAGAGAGAATATTGTTGCACTCAAAAATAACAGTTTTTAACCTGGATTTGAACATTGTCAGAGAAGAAGCCTGTCCAATAATAATACAGATTACTATTGAGATTAAGACACTATAACTAGTCTATTCCTATTTCCTCTTCCAACTCCATTTTGAGA
Organism: Knipowitschia caucasica; assembly: GCA_964034765.1. Lineage (NCBI taxonomy): Eukaryota > Metazoa > Chordata > Actinopteri > Gobiiformes > Gobiidae > Knipowitschia > Knipowitschia caucasica. The sequence continues at coordinate 48,130,560 of OZ035825.1, forward strand.
CGATACATTTGTAATGGTTAAACTGTTAATGATTGTTTATGTATGTGTATGAATATATATTTATAGTTTGTGTAAAAGTCTCTCCAGGGCCTCACACCAACGTCCATCTGTGACATGCTAGTGCCATAAGAACCAAGTCTGAGGAGCACAGGGACTGGACTCCTGCTGGGACTCTGAGGAGCACAGGGACTGGACTCCTGCTGGGACTCTGAGGAGCACAGGGACTGGACTCCTGCTGGGACTCTGAGGAGCACAGGGACTGGACTCCTGCTGGGACTCTGAGGAGCACAGGGACTGGACTCCTGCTGGGACTCTGAGGAGCACAGGGACTGGACTCCTGCTGGGACTCTGAGGAGCACAGGGACTGGACTCCTGCTGGGACTCTGAGGAGCACAGGGACTGGACTCCTGTTAGTGCCCAGAGTCAAGACTAAACGTGGGGAGGCTGTATTTCAGATTCACGCAGCTAAAATCTGGGCCAATCTTCCTGAAAATAAGAGACAGGCCTCTTCTCTGACAATGTTCAAATCCAGGTTAAAAACTTTTCGCTGCAAAAACTGAAGGATTCTATCTTTTTAATGCACTGTGATAATTTATGATTTAAACGCTTTGTGTGATTGTTTTCTATGTTATTTTGTTCAGCACTTTGAGTTGCCTTGTTTATGAACTGTTCATGTTTGATGCGTTTGAAGTAACTCAGCAGTGAAACTAACATGGATTATTACTAGTTATAATCTTAAATCTCTCAGATATGATCTAAAGCTGTCTTTCATTGGGGCAGTCTTCCTCAAAACGTGAACTGCCTCTGATGTATTTATTATTGTATCCAGACTGAGGCTCTCTCACGGTTAAAGCTACAACGTTTTTATTAGATCAAGCATGTTCTAACAAAGGACAGCTGTCTCATGTCATTTGGCCCATTGAGGCTTTCCCAGAGTCATCCAGCCAACTTAAGCTCCAATACATTCACAACCCTAACCCTAACCCTATATAGCTTAGAACCTGTAGAGTCCAGCTGTATTTGTGTATTGGGTGGCACAGGGACTTGTGCTTCACAGCATGAAGGTTTTCATGTTCTCCCAGTGTCTGCGTAGGTTTCCTCCAGGTGCTCCGGTTACCCCTACCAGTAAAAACATGTACAAAAGGTCTGAATGTGGGAGGAGCATTGATGCGGCAGTGTGTGGAACTCTGAACATTGTAAAATGCTTTGACTGTAATACTGACTATAAAAATGTGGGTGGAGTGGGTAATCCCCATGGCAACGGTCTGTCTGTGGCTGGTATGCTGTATTTCCTGTTTGTGGAGGAGTTTGTAAATGATGAGTTTGTTCTGATGTTTTAATTTGGTCATTTACAGAGATGGACTCTCACAAACCTGCTGCTGCTGCTGCTGCTGCTGCTCCAGACCAAGGCTCTGGGAAAACGTCTAAAAAGTTTAAAAAACGCAAAAAGAGGTAAGCAATATGTAGAATTTTATGTCAACTCTTCATTAAATGGCCCTAACTATGGAGCTATTATTGTTTCAATAATATTTGTGTGTGCGTAAACAGATTTGTGTGTGCGTAACCAGATTTGTGATACTTTTGCATTTGTTTGAAGACCATGGACCATTCCTCTGTGCTTCGTCCCAGCTCTTACACTTACACAGTATTGACACTTTGTTTTTCACAGGACGCAGACGGCCAAAGCCTCACCGCCACCATGGTGGACACCATCCTGAGCCGGACCACCCTGGGTCAGATCCCGAACCTGACTACCACCCTGGGTCAGATGCTGAACCAGACCACCAACCTGGGTCAAACACTGAACCGGACTCCCATCCCGGATTAGAGGTTGAATCTGGCCCCCATCCTGAGCCAGATGCTCATTCCGAGCCAGATCACCGACCTGGGTCAGACTCAGAACCGGCTCATCATTCCGAGCCAGATCACCAACCTGGGTCAGACGCTGAACCGGACTACCATCCCGGATTAGAGGCTGAACCGGGTCGTCATCCAGAGCCAGACGCTCATCCAAGCTCCCATCCTGAGCCAGACCACTACCTTGTGTCAGGGGCTGAACCGGATCAACATCTTAAGCAAGACCACCAACCTGGGTCAAACGCAGAACCAGACTACCAACCTGGATTAGAGGCTGAGCCGGACCACCACCCTGGGTCAGAGGCTGAACCGGGTCAACATCAAAAGCCGGGCCGCCACCCTGGTTCAGAAGGCAAGCCGGGCCGCCACCCTGGTTCAGAAGCCAAGCCGGGCCGCCACCCTGGTTCAGAAGCCAAGCCGGGCCGCCACCAGGGCAAGCCGGGCCGCCACCCTGGTTCAGAAGCAAAGCCGGGCCGCCACCAGGGCAAGCCGGGCGGTCATGCAGGTAAGTCTTAAGTCGGTGATTTTATATAAACTCCTTTATTGCCACGGTTCCTGATTTCTACAGCTTCTCTGATCCAGCATTTCTATTGGGTTCCTGGTTGATTCTTGTGCTGTCCCAGTCCATGGGGTGGTTATTGCAGACACTATGAACCGTTATACGCGCAACAGACGCCCGCAACTTTTTTCCATGTAAACCATGTTGATATTTACACTAGTGTTATACGCGCTAATGACGCGAGGCTGCGTCTAATTTAGGATGGATTTCTAATTGTGGGCGCAGCAACGAGTCTCATTGCAAACGCATGTGAAACATGTTATAGCGGTCCTTTGCTTTAGATCACACTTGTGTCTAAACATTAGCAGGAGGAGCAGCAGGTTTTAGTGATTCTGGACATCGTTTTTTTTGTTCACAAAGTCTGGTGTCTGGCCAAACCAGAGACCATGAAGACAAACGCATGTGATTTGTGTTGCTCTACATCAGTCTCTGGCCTGTACTGTCCTCTACACTTCTCCATAGACTACACAGGGACAGCATCAGAAGCAGTGGACCTGCGCACGGCCAGTGTAGATACAGCCAAATGTTACGAGCAGATGTGCACAGTCAACGCCTACGCGCTGTTAACGCCTACAGTGGAAATTCCCTGTTGGACCATGCTAACGAGTCTGATTAATGAGTCGTGGAGACGTTGCAGACCAGACACTTACACAGTATTGACACCTTGTTTTTCACAGGACGCAGACGGCCAAATCCTCACCGCCACCATGGTGGACACCATCCTGAGCCGGACCACCACTCTGGGTCAGATCCCGAACCGGACCACCACCCCGGCTCGGAGGCCCGGGACCACCACCCTGGGTCTGATGCTGAACCAGACCACCAACCTGGGTCAGACGCTGAACCGGACTACCATCCCGGATTAGAGGCTGAACCGGGTCGTCATCCAGAGTCTGACGCTCATCCAAGCTCCCATCCTGAGCCAGACCCCCATCCTGGGTCAGATGCTGAACCAGACCACCAACTTGGGTCAGACGCTGAACCGGACTACCATCCCGGATTAGAGGATGAACCGGGTCGTCATCCAGAGTCTGACGCTCATCCTGAGCCAGACCCCCATCCTGGGTCAGGGGCTGAACCGGACCCCCATCCTGGGTCAGAGGCTGAACCGGGTCAACATCAAAAGCCGGGCCGCCTCCAGGGCAAGCCGGGCCGCCTCCAGGGCAAGCCGGGCCGCCTCCAGGGCAAGCCGGGCCGCCTCCAGGGCAAGCCGGGCCGCCTCCAGGGCAAGCCGGGCGGTCATGCAGGTAAGTCTTAAGTCTGTGATTTTTATATAAACTCTTTTATTGCCACGGTTCCTGATTTCTACAGCTTCTCTGATCCAGCATTTCTATTGGGTTCCTGGTTGATTCTTGTGCTGTCCCAGTCCATGGAGTGGTTATTGCAGACACTATGAACCGTGAAGAGTTAGTCTCGCGACATCAAACATACAGAGGAAGGCGGAAGTAGCCGTCAAAACGAGTCAAGGAAATGACCTTAGACAATAACTTCTGTCTGGTTTAGAGGAACTAATCGACAGTAGCTCAGTTGGTAGAGCAGTGGCCTTTGAGCTTGGAGGTTGTGAGTTCAATTCCCACCATGGGACCTGCTCCCACTACTGTCGTTGTGTCCTTGGGCAAGACACTTAACCCCACGTTGCCTGAAGCCCCCGCTGAAAGACCAAGGCTGTTTCACCACTGACAGAGCAGCCATCTTCCTGTGGACTCACCACCTGCAGAGGATCAGCGAGGGACTGGTGCTATGAGCATTGGGTGGCAGCTCTCATTGCCACCCCCCTGACCCAGAAATGGACAATAAAGGGCTTGAAAATGAATGAATAATCTTTTAAGATGAGAAGAACCTTGGATTAGGATTGCCTTGACATGTAGACTGTCCACCTTCTTGATGTGGATAAAGAGTTGATTGTTAAGCAGTGATCGTTAGTTGATGTTAATGTCTTGAAGTTAAGGAGATCGGAGGCACTGTCAATCACTCTTCAGCTGTTGCAAAAACCATAACTTGCCTCAAGTTTCCTGCTGAGAACTAAAGACCTCGGTCCCTGAATGAGGGCAACCCCTTCCTCAGTTTGAGAGGACACCAGTGTGAGCTTGATGGTGTCACCCGAAATGAGTGTTTTCAAGCTCTAACCAAGAACAGTTGAGTTTTGACCAAGCATATACTGCAACACTGTCTTTAGTGAACCATGAATCTCTTATTCTCTCTAACCACATATTGTAGAAGATATTTGACTCTGAAGTAAAATCTAAATGGCTAGACTCCGTATTAGACCAGATACTTTTGCATTTGTTTGAAGACACTGACCCTTCCTCTAGAGCTGGAACGAGGCAGAGCTGAGGCTTCTCTGGTGTTGCTGGTGTTGGGTGTCTGTAAATTGTGTCCATTTGGTCAAACCACCTCCAGGCTTTTCTGTTCTGCCCAAGTTTGCTGTTGTCACGGTTGTTGATTTAAAGCTGCTTAACTTCTTGAGCTCATGCTGGTGTCCTCGCCAACTGAGGAAGGAGTTGACCTCATCCAGCAACTAAGCAATTGTTTTCCATACGGACATATTTAGTTTTCAGTAGGAAACTTCTAGCCTGGCCTTATCCATCCGTACTCTCCGCTCAATTGTAATTTCACTGCGTGTAACGTCTGAGTCTAGTCCCTATGTTGGTGATTACAAGCGGTTTGAATTTCAACCGACCATTCAGAGCGTGTGAGGCAGGTGTTGTAGTTGTGGGTGACGTCAAGAGTTTGCGTCGAACGGGAAGGTTGTAGTTTGGCAATGGCAAAAAAATACCATAGAACTAGACCGGATTAATTTACCATCAAGAAACTGAAGCCGGAGCGAGAGGAATGTTTAGCAAATGTAATTGCTGGAAAATATTGTGGCGCGACTCCCCACAGGCTCCGTTAGCGGCAAAGATTGCTATGCTAAAGACTGACTCGGGCGCACTACATACGTCACGGTGAACTCAGATCCAATCGTTCCCATCTGCAAAAGGAGTTAACACCTAATCTGTAAACTGAGCTCGATGGAGCACCTCCAGACCTTAGTACGAAATGTAATTTGTACTATGGTGTGGTGCGACCAGGCTAGGAGACTTAAGGCTTTTATTTATTTTTTGCACCAGCTGAAGAGTAGGTGTGGTGTGGCAACTCAAATATGCATTTGCAAAGTATCAATCGATTTTGAGAAACATTATTTTTACAATTCTTTAAAATTGGTATCAATACTTAAATGGAAATGCGTAATGTAGCCATATATTATCATGAAATAAAGTGTTTTTTCTTATGCCATAAATTGGCATGTTTATTTCTGACCAATATATCAATCGTTATCGTGAGCTTTCTATCGTATCGTACCCTTAGGTTCCCACCCCTACTGAAGAGTGATTGACGGCACCTCTGACCAAATCTCAAACGTTCGCCAACGTCTGCTTGTTTTTGTTTCTACTCAGCCCTGTTAGAACCAAGGACAAGCTGTTCGAGTACCAGGAAGCGGCTAGAGCGAGCCTTTGGAGACGACCACCCTGGGTCGTCTCCAAATTTTTGGGAAGGATATTCTGCATTTTAGCTCACGTTGCACAGGAAAAATGCAGTTAGAGTTGTATGAATCGTTGTGACCAAAGATTGCTTGGTCATAGGGACCATGCTAATGAATCTGATTAATGGGTCAGACGTCCCAGCTCTTACACTTACACAGTATTAACACCTTGTTTTTCACAGGACGCAGACGGCCAAAGCCTCACCGCCACCATGGTGGACACCATCCTGAACCGGACCACCCTGGGTCAGATCCCGAACCGGACCACCACCACCCCGGCTCGGAGGCCGAGACGGACCACCATCCCGAACCGGACTACCACGCTGGGTCAGATGCTGAACCAGACTACCATCCAGGATTAGAGGCTGAACCGGGTCATCCGAGCTCCCATCCTGAGCCAGACCACCAACCTGGGTCAGACGCTGAACCAGACTACCATCCAGGATTAGAGGCTGAACCGGTTCATCCGAGCTCCCATCCTGAGCCAGACCACCAACCTGGGTCAGACTCAGAACCGGCTCATCAATCCGAGCCAGACCACCAACCTGGTTCAGCGTCTGACCCAGACTACCATCCCGGATTACAGGCTGAACCGGGCCCCCATCCCGAGCCAGACCACTACCTTGGGTCAGGGGGTGAACCGGATCAACATCCTGAGCCGGACCACCACCCTGGGTCAAACGCAGAACCTGACTATCATCCCGGATTAGAGGCTGAACCGGGTCATCCGACCTCCCATCCTGAGCCAGACCCCCACGGAGGTGACCCTGGCTATGGTGGCGACGTAGGCACCAGCGACGGCAGCTATGGTGGTGACATAGAACACGGAGGTGACCCCGGCTATGGTGGCGATGTAGGCAGCAGCAACAGCAGCCATGGTGGCGACGTAGAACACGGAGGTGACCCCGGCTATGGTGGCGACGTAGGCAGCAGCGACAGCAGCCATGGTGGCGACGTAGAACACGGAGGTGACCCCGGCTATGGTGGCGACGTAGGCAGCAGCGACGTAGGCAGCAGCGACGTAGAACACATAGGTGACCCCGGCTATGGTGGCGACGTAGGCAGCAGCGACGTAGGCAGCAGCGACGTAGAACACAGAGGTGACCCCGGCTATGGTGGCGACTTAGGCAGCAGCAACAGCAGCCATGGTGGCGACGTAGAACACGGAGGTGACCCCGGCTATGGTGGCGAGGTAGGCAGCAGCGACGTAGAACACGGAGGTGACCCCGGCTATGGTGGCGAGGTAGGCAGCAGCGACGTAGAACACGGAGGTGACCCCGGCTATGGTGGCGACGTAGGCAGCAGCGACGTAGAACACGCAGGTGACCCCGGCTATGGTGGCGACGTAGGCAGCAGCCATGGTGGCGACGTAGAACACGGAGGTGACCCCGGCTATGGTGGCGACGTAGGCAGCAGCGACGTAGAACACAAAGGTGACCCCGGCTATGGTGGCGACGTAGGCAGCAGCCATGGTGGCGACGTAGAACACGGAGGTGACCCCGGCTATGGTGGCGAGGTAGGCAGCAGCGACGTAGAACACGGAGGTGACCCCGGCTATGGTGGCGACGTAGGCAGCAGCGACTTAGAACACGGAGGTGACCCCGGCTATGGTGGCGACGTAGGCAGCAGCGACGTAGAACACGGAGGTGACCCCGGCTATGGTGGCGAGGTAGGCAGCAGCGACGTAGAACACGGAGGTGACCCCGGCTATGGTGGCGAGGTAGGCAGCAGCGACGTAGAACACGGAGGTGACCCCGGCTATGGTGGCGACGTAGGCAGCAGCGACGTAGAACACGGAGGTGACCCCGGCTATGGTGGCGAGGTAGGCAGCAGCGACGTAGAACACGGAGGTGACCCCGGCTATGGTGGCGACGTAGGCAGCAGCGACTTAGAACACGGAGGTGACCCCGGCTATGGTGGCGACGTAGGCAGCAGCGACTTAGAACACGCAGGTGACCCCGGCAGCCATGGTGGCGACGTAGAACACGGAGGTGACCCCGGCTATGGTGGCGACGTAGGCAGCAGCGACGTAGAACACGGAGGTGACCCCGGCTATGGTGGCGACGTAGGCAGCAGCGACTTAGAACACGGAGGTGACCTCGGCTATGGTGGCGACGTAGGCAGCAGCGACGTAGAACACGGAGGTGACCCCGGCTATGGCGGCAACGTAGGCAGCAGCGACGTAGAACACGGAGGTGACCATGGCTATGGTGGCGACGGCAGCCATGGAGGTGACCCTGGCTATGGCGGCGACGTAGGCAGCAGCAACGGAGGTGACCTCGGCTATGGCGGCGACGTAGGCAGCCATGGTGGCGACGGCAGCCACGGAGGTGACCTCGGCTATGGCGACGACGTAGGCAACGGAAGCCACGGAGGTGACCCTGGCTATGGCGACGACGTAGGCAGCAGCGACGTAGAACACGGTGACCCCGGCTATGGCGACGACATGGGCTACGGAGGTGACCCCGGCTATGGTGGCGACGTAGGCAGCAGTGACGGCAGCCATGGAGGTGACCCTGGCTATGGCGACGACGTAGGCTACGGAGGTGGCTTTGGCGGCAACGTAGAACACGGTGACCCCGGCTCTGACTATGAAGGCGACGCCTTCTCTGGTGGCTACGCAGACGGAGACTCCGGGACAGACTACCCCGGTGGAGATGGTCATGCGGGTAAGGCTTATGTCGGTGTTCATTATTTGACCAGCCAGGGCCGGCCTAGATGCTTCACAGGTGTGTTCTTATTAAAACATTTGACCAATAACAGGATATGGAGATGGCTCTAGCTCCGCAGGTGATCTGGGATTTCAGAGCGCATTTACCAGAGCTGACATATCTTGGAGAAACCTTCCTTCAGTGCAAACTTAAAATTGTATTTACCCAAAACCAGGAAATGGAAACTCTGGCTACGGAGGAGGGGGCAGCTCTGATAATTGCACTACTAAAATCCAAACCAAAAAACACCTGGGTCAATTAAATGCAAATATATAAGCGTTTTTTTTTGCCAACAGGATACAAAGGTGACGGCGGCTCTGGATTTGGAGTTAGCAGTGCGCCGTCTCTGTGCCCTTGTGTCCTACTCTCCCCCACCACAACGACCACGACCACCACGAGCAAACCGTGTGACTGCAGAAGAACCCCTCCCCCGATCATCGTGCCGTGTCCGATCGCTCCGCCGTGCCGCACAAACGCAGTCTCCACGCAGCCGTGTCACATGACCACCACGTCTGCGATCGTCGTTCCACACACTTGTACGTCATTTTGACTAAGAATGTTCATTTTAGATCAGACCTGTTTAGATTTTGTCCTGATTCTCGTCTGGGGGTAATCATGACAGTTTTGAAACGCTCCAAAGCTGACATGTACTCGCTAATGTCAACTCTGTTCGCAGCCTTTAGACCAATCAGGAAATGGGAGAAAAATAAACGTATCCCCAGCACTATATTCTGTTGGAATAATATTTAAAAGATGCAGTATGTCAAGTTCCGTTTAAAGTGCTAAACATGTATGTGAAGCCTTTGGGTTTTTTCTGAATTCATTAAACGAAAGCAGTTTTTCAATGATATTCTTAAGCCTAGAGTTTGACCTGTAAATGTTATTTGGACATCAGCCCCTGGAGTTCCCTCCCCCACGACCAGAAAAGCCCCTGGGCGTCCTGCCCCCAGAACTACCTCGGACCCTCTGGCTCTGATAAAGGACCTTGACGCCTTCCCTCTCTCCTACGAGCCCACCAGCTTCTCGACCCGGCTCAGGTCCACCTCAGGTAAAGGGTAAAATTCAAAATGTGTTGCTGTTATGTTGCCTGTGCTCTGATCCATAGGGACAACACCAGGAGGTCCTGCTCCTGAGACCGGAACCACACCAGGAGGTCCCACAAAGTCCTCGACTGGATTTTACATTTCCACCAGATCTTCTGTGGCATCTGGCACAGAACTGCACGACTCTGACACTTCAGAGCTTCTGTCTCTGATAAAGGACCTCGACGCCATGATCTTCTCCACTTCAGGTAAAGAGTAGAATAAGTGCAAAGTATGTTGGAGATGTTATGTCACATGTGCTTTGGCTCTTGCCCCGGCAATCCACTCCAGGAGGTCCCGCCCCCCGGCAATCCACTCCAGGAGGTCCCGCCCCCCGGCAATCCACTCCAGGAGGTCCCGCCCCCCGGCAATCCACTCCAGGAGGTCCCGCCCCCCGGCAATCCACTCCAGGAGGTCCCGCCCCCCGGCAATCCACTCCAGGAGGTCCCGCCCCCCGGCAATCCACTCCAGGAGGTCCCGCCCCCCGGCAATCCACTCCAGGAGGTCCCGCCCCCCGGCAATCCACTCCAGGAGGTCCCGCCCGCCGGCAATCCACTCCAGGAGGTCCCGCCCCCCGGCAATCCACTCCAGGAGGTCCCGCCCCCCGGCAATCCACTCCAGGAGGTCCCGCCCGCCGGCAATCCACTCCAGGAGGTCCCGCGACCCCCGACCCATCAGACCTTCTGTCCCTGATCAAAGACCTGGAGCCTCTGTCCACATACGAGCCCGTCAGCCTCTCGACCTGCCTCAGGTCCACCTCAGGTAAAGAGTAAAATGAAAGTAAAATCTAAGATGTGTTGATGTCACATGTGCTGATTCTCAGGGACCTCTGTCGGTGTTTCGACCGCGACCACCAAAGCAACCAGGTCTGTATCTTTTCATGTTTTTACAATTAAGGAAGCGACCACAGTAGAATGAGTTTGGGAGGGGCTGTCAGTGTGCCGCCAGGGCAGCTGTGGCTACGGTGGTGGTTTTTCAGTGTATGGTGTGAAGAGTCTGATTCACTCAAAGACTCTGAAAACAGATGCATCTGATCTTCCTACGGTCTCAAACCGCAGCCGGACAGAAGCCCTTAGTCCCTGATTAAAAGTTTACACAAAAACTTAAGCTACTGATTCAAAAGGACTTGATTTTAGTCTGGAAGTTTTAAATAAGTTTCCTTGCTCTAGGAAGAATGAGATGCAGCAATGGGCGATGCTCTAGCTGTGCAAAGTGTACACAACATAAACATTAGTGCTCTTTGGATGAAAAATGGAAGTGCAGAGACGATTCAAAGTTATTCTTGGAGAAGTGAAACCTGGATTAGATTTATGTTCAAGTGGATCAAGATGTGAGTATCAAGTACCCTCGAGTCTGAAATGGTTTTCTCCTGCAGAGCTACGGTAACCACCACGGACCTGACGCCGCCAGACCTCACCACGCCTCTCCCGGACCTCACCACGCCTCTCCCGGACCTCACCACCACCGCAGCCTGTGGCACCACACGAGCCTCTTGTGTGACAGTGGACGAACACGGGAACCTGGTACAGACGCCAGACTGCAGCTCGGTCAGTACCATCAGTTCAGTTCAGTACCTGTCCTGTGTCCAGTCATTTCACTTTTATCGTCTGTGTTTTGAGAAGCCCTAAACTGAAAAACCCAGTCCTGTCAAACTGAATATTGCCTTGAGTCAGAGCAAAGGCGCAAGTAAAAAATATGTAATTGGTTTATATGAACACATTTCTCCTGTGGAAGAACGTTAATCCAGTTTTGGACACATTAATAGAACAAAACACAGAGCTGTGAAACATTAACTTAGGACTCACTGAAGCATAGATGAAGGAGGCCCTAGTCTGTCATTTAATCAATAAAACTAAATATCACTTGTACATAAGTTTGGGCGAAGGGTGTGAAACGTTTCTGTACTGTAAAGTTAAAAGCAGAAGTGGAAATTACTTTGAAAAAAGACAAGGCTTTATTAAATTGAAACTCTACCTCCTTCACCTCTTCTACGTTTTGCAAAAGTCGTCTGAGTTCGTAAAGACTCCAGAATGTCTCTGGAACATGGCGCTGTCTCTGCGTCCATCGCTGCAGCTCACGATAAAGACTGTTTGTTTCTGCAGATCACCACCACCACCGCCGAGAGAACGACCGTGGCGCAGACCACCCCCGAGAAGCTGTGCTGGTGCCCCTGCCAGGCCGGCTGGGAGACCCCTACGTCCTGACGCACTCTTTAATAAACTTTCATTTAAACCTCTATCTTGTGTTTGTGGTCTGTGCTGTAGCGGTCACTGCGTCGTCCTTCTGCTCAAAGATGTCAATTCAAGAAAATGGTCTGACGGCCAAAGGACAGTTGATTCTAAACTGCATTGACGACACTGGAGTTTAGTGAAAAACCAAGATGGACACAAAGATCCAGGAGTTTCTGCCTGATCCAGACCGATCTGAACAAGTCCAGGTTCTTCGGGAGTCTGAGGAACCTTGGAGTCACTTTTGATGAAGGATGTCCCTAGAACGACACACCAAACAGCTGATCTGAAACAGCTGATCTGAAACTAACTTCCACTTGTGCAACATCTCCAGTCTCAGGCCTGGAGATGATTGTCCACGCTTTGGTTTCCTCGCAATTGGACTCAACAGCCTGCTTACATGTCTTGGTAAAAATCTGGCTCGTTTACAAGTTACAATTCTGCAAGGCTTTTGACCCGCACCCACGGGAGAGCTATCCTGAAGTCCTTACACTGGCTCTGTGTCTCTCACAGAATGTTAATTCTAGTGTTGACATTCAGGGCTCTTTGTGGTCAGGCGCCTGAATACATCCAGGGCCTGATCCACCCCTGTCTCCAACAGGGGCCTGAGGTCCTCCACTCAGAACCTGTTGATGGTCCTCCTCAACCTGGTTCTTGCCCCCCGCACTCGAGACAGATCCAGGCAGTTGCTCCTGATCTTTGGAATGGGCTTCCTCAGTCTCTGCGCATGTTAGACTGTCCTGATCTTAAGTCCCAACTTGACGACACCTGGATTTGGATTTGAGTGGATTCTGGAATAAGTAGTTTGTTGCGTCTTTATTGTCAACAGCTGGATTCCAGCGGGTCCGATATAAAAGGTATAGCATGACTGTTGGTGCTGAAGTTGGTTTAATGTGGCCCTCTTGCTAACAGGGCTGGAATTGGCCCGCGGGCCCGAGTTTGGCCTGTTCTATGGCGTTCAGCTGTAGACTGAGGCCACTGTTTGAGATGAATGTTGAAACGTGGTCTTTTAGCTTGTCTTCACAGCAACCACAGGTTTTCACTCCAAACCGCAGACCACAGGAGTTGGTAAGATGCCTGGCCTCAGTCGGTCCTTTTCAGAGTTCAGTGAAACCAGGGCCAGTTCTCAGCTCGTCTGGGAACGCCTCAGGATCTCATTAACTCCAGAGCAAGAAGAATGAACGAGTCAAGAATAACACAATGCTTTTAATCTAAACGTTTCTACATAAACATTCAAGAAGTAAACGTGTTCAATGCAAGGTCATAAATGTCTTACAAAGGACTGACTGAACACGTGCTGAGTCTTAAGGCCCGTTGGAATAATACAGCTGTATTTTCTTTATAAAACGTATAAAATGTCATTGTCCCTTTCTGTCCAGACCAATGGTGCACTTCAGTACTCGAGTACTGCTGCACTCAGATATTCAACAGTTCAATAAAAACCCACAGCTTTGGAATCACTTTGTCCAACACTTTATAAACCACACTTGTGCTGCTTCACTTTTCCTGGAAATGTACAAATGAAACATTGAAGAACCTGTGACATCACAGGACAAGGTTTGTTGGAATGTGTTGAAACCAAAGTTCAGCCAGTTTGTCTCCAGATCTTAGTTTTTGGACATTTGTAAAGACTAAGTTTGAAACAGATTTCATGATAAAGTACCGTAAAAGAAAATGTCTCAGAAGCAGAAAGAACAGTATTTACAAGGACCCTCTGAGCCTCTTTGGCTTTTACAATAAATACAACTCTGTCGCCATAGCAACCGTTTATACCCTTTAGTTTAGAGATAAGACATGAACTCTGAGCTTGGCTCTGTGACGGGCGGCTGCAGTGACACCTGGTGCCACAGTGTGGCGCTGTGACACCTGGTGCCACAGTGGGGCGCAGTGACACCTGGTGCCACAGTGTGGCGCTGTGACACCTGGTGCCACAGTGTGGCGCTGTGACACCTGGTGCCACAGTGTGGCGCAGTGACACCTGGTGCCACAGTGTGGCGCAGTGACACCTGGTGCCACAGTGTGGCGCAGTGACACCTGGTGCCACAGTGTGGCGCTGTGACACCTGGTGCCACAGTGTGGCGCTGTGACACCTGGTTCCACAGGGTGGCGCTGTGACACTTGGTTCCACAGGGTGGCGCTGTGACACCTGGTCTGCAGCAGAAGAGACTGAAGAATGAGGCGTTCAGACTGAAGCAAAGTCAATGTGACGTCACTGTCACTCCCGGATTCGTCCCGGAAACCGGATTCGTCCGGAAGTTCAGTTTGCGCATGTCAAAAAGTTTAATATGTCCTTAAGTGGAGACTGGTTAAGTTTAGGCGTCTGATTAAGATGGTTACGTTTAGGGTTAAGGGTGGGTTGGGGTTATTTTATGGGAATGGCTGGTTAAGTTTAGGCATTAATAGGTAATTTTTTATATTTACTTCCGCTTCCGTCCAGATTCCGTGACGTAATCTACTGCTGCCTGTGCTCATTGGATCAAACTGAACTTCCGGACGAATCCGGTTTCCGGGACGAATACGGGAGTGACAGTCACAACAAATATGTGGATCTGTGGAGAACTGCGACTGGTCACTCACACCACTGTATGACACATGGATCTATTATATTATCTGGATAGGGTGTTACTAGCTTGGAGCTGAAGGATTCTCGTACTGCAGACTAAATTCACGTGGGCTGCACAGAAATTTTCCCCATAGAACTCACTGTAAACTAAAACAGCTGACAGAGAACCTGACAGAGAACCTACAGCTTTCATAAAGGTCGGATTTTGTGGGGATTTTAGTGTTCCTTGTCATCCTGAACTTTTCTTCTTCTTAAAGAGCGACTAAACACCAAATCAACTTTTTTTAACTCATAAACTGCATAAGTATGTTTATTGTAGTGCTGTCTACATATCCTGGTCATTTTTTTGACATTTTAGTTCAAATTAGATAAAATATCACTTTTGAGCCAAAAAACGCTGTGTGGCGCCCTCTCAACCTTTTTGGTGGTACTACATTTGAATTTGGTCCTGGCCTCTCCATTGACTCTGAAGTTCTCTATGACATCAGTTGTTTTGTGTGACGTCAGTCTGTCAGAGCCAGTGATATAAACCCATTCAACTCTCACACACCCCAGCTGCAGTTTGGAGTATTCTGGCGCCATCTAGTGGATTAAAATTAAATTACATGAGTCATTCTGAGATTATTGAGTGTGATTAGGTTCAGGTGTGTAGCTTTACAATGATCTTAGTGTGTAAACAAGGGTGGAATAAGACTTTCTGGTCTGTAAACTATTGCTTTAAGCAGCAATGACAACTGTCTGTTTTTTTTTTGTGTGACAAGTGAGCTGTCAATCACAGCCCAGACCACGCCCAACTCTAAGCCCCCCTTCTTGTCCCTTGGTCCTCCAGGCAACGCCCTTTTTAGAGAACATTTTCAAATCTTCATGTGGGCGGAGTAAGGCTGGGCACAGGTGTTTAGTCGCTCTTTAAGTCCTTCGGTTTTCTCTATCTACACTTTAGTGCCACAAACTCAGCTGGTTTTCTTGCGTGTAGGTAATAACCAGCTGCAACAGCACCATCTGCTGGTGTACTGCTAGAACAACCACATTACACTTACAAATCTTTTTGACACACGCTAAGCGGCAGAGGTGTGTCAAAAAGAGATTTGTGTAAAACAGAGCCTGTGCGTAGCACTTAGGATTTTTCCGTTCTTCTCTTCGTACAACGTGGTTATTTACACACAGATTGTTCTGTTACAGATACAAATGTCAAATTACACACACACAAATCTGTTTACGCACGTACACAGTCCAAGTTACACTTGCGAATCTGCGAAGGCAGGACTGCGTCAACAGAGTCGTGTGATATAAAAAAAAAAACTTGTGTGTAAAGCTGCCCTGGGGCAACACTGACAGAAGCGAGGCAACCAGTCTGTGCCATCAGCCCCTACCCACCACCACCAACCATTCACACACACATCAGACTCATTCTAATGTGGGTGAAGTGTCTTGCCTAAGGACACAAAGGCAGTTTGGCACTTTACAGCCGCAGCCGCCCCACTGTGGCACCTGGTGTTCCCAGAGGTTAAGTATCTTGCCAAGGACACAACGACAGCAGACATCAGTGAGAGTTGGTGGAGAAGGTCTTATGGTGGGCTCGAACCCACGATCTTCGGGCTCAAAGGCCAATGGTCTATCAACTGAGCCACTGTCGCCCCAATGTGTCAATAATGTTAATGCCATTTTATATGGATTTATTGTCGTTATAATAAACAAATACAGTACATATGTACGCTGTCATTTAGCTTTCCATTCAAACAACCATTTACAGAAAAAATATGGCATCATTTTGTCGATAGTTCGAACTGCAATTAATTACGATTAATACATTTTAAAGCTGAAATTAACTCGATTCAAAATTTTAATCTTTTGACATCCCTAATACATATATAAAGCCGAGTTGTTATGTTAAACATCAGTATCGGCCCAAAGTTTCCCAATTGCACCCCTACCTGAAATGTTAATAAATGTGCATAAATGTCCTGGAACTGTGAGTGTCTAATCTTAAGGGAAAAGCGCAACACCAAAAAACTGAAGCAGTTTGAAGCAGTATGAAGTAGTATGTATAATGCCCAGCAGGTCTCTCCACAGGCTTATATGGCTCATTTCTGTATTTAGAAAGGCAATGTCACATTATAAACCCCAGAATCACAGATACACCCCTGAGTTGTATTAGTCCAAAATGGTCAGTGCAAGTCGGAGCAAAAATACAGGAGTATGAATAATATTGTGATGAAATGCCATAAACTGCACAGGCTTCATACCTGTGTTTTTGTGTGGATAAATCGGGTCGTTCTGGACTGAACGACTGCAGAGATGGAGACGTTGAGGAGGCACTTCTTCTGGAGGACCTTCAGAAAAAATGCACACATTATTAGACCCTTTACACTTTAAATTGTCCTTAGAACAGAAATGACGCCACCTGAGAGCTGGACCTGGGCTTCTATCTGTCTCCCTAATCCTACTCCTGATATAGTCTATACATGTTCTTTATCATGATGACGACAGTGCAAAAATGTACCTTGTATAAGTGGTTTTGTTAAAAACGGAAACACAACTCAATTAGCCTTTTGAACCCTGAGGACCGAGCCTTCTGGACCCTGAGGACCGAGCCTTCTGGACCCTGAGGACCGAGCCTTCTGGACCCTGAGGACCCTTCTGAACCCTAAGGACAGGACCGAGCTTTCTGAACCCTGAGGACAGGACCGAGCCTTCTGGACCCTGAGGACCGAGCCCTCTGAACCCTGAGGACCGAGCCTTCTGAACCCGAGGACCGAGCCCTCTGAACCCCGAGGGCCGAGCCCTCTGAACCCCGAGGGCCGAGCCCTCTGAACCCCGAGGACCGAGCCCTCTGAACCCTGAGGACCGAGCCTTCTGGACCCTGAGGACCGAGCCTTCTGAACCCCGAGGACCAAGCCCTCTGAACCCTGAGGACCGAGCCCTCTGAACCCCGAGGACCGAGCCCTCTGAACCCCGAGGACCGAGCCCTCTGAATCCCGAGGACCGAGCCTTCTGAACCCTGAGGACCGAGCCCTCTGAACCCTGAGGACCGAGCCCTCTGAACCCTGAGGACCGAGCCCTGTGAACCCTGAGGACCGATCCTCAGAGTGGAAGGGAGACAGGAGGCTGGTGCAGTTGTCGGGTCTGGAGGTGAAAACGTGCTCATTGTTCCAAATATTAGCAGCAGTGATGGGTTCCGGTTCGCTCTAGTCTCTCTCTGGTTTCTCTGTAGTCTCTCTCTGTCTGGTTTATTCCTGGTCTCTCTCTCTGGCTAAGGCCAGGCTATTCTTATATACTTACTTCTCTAACAGTAAAAGTGCATACCTGGTGTTGCCACTCGCCATTGAAGGTCGTTCTGGACTCATGGAGGCAAGAGACGGCGATGCACCTTTTCCTCCAAACAGGCTTCAGGAAAAACACAGTAATTTTTATAAGAGATGACCCTACTCACTTTTGTATCACAGAATTACACAAAGGTCACTAAAACAGTAGACCCACAAACTGATCTAACAAAAATGCACGTTCTGTTCAGCCTGAAGAAAGAAGCTATTCGCATGGCGGGTGGTCCTGGTCAGGGACCAGAATCTTCTCCCTGAGGGAAGAGGCCGGAACAAGACAACTCCTGTATGGCCAGAGGAGTCATTTACGATCCTCAAGGTTTAAGAGTCTGCTCTCATAAAGAACCTCCAGAACGGGCATCTCACAGTTCAGTCCTCCGAGCAGAACCTCTTTTGTTCAGAGCTCTCTTTCCTTTGGCTGTGATGAACCACACAGTAATCGTACCAGCATCAGGCTTTCTATGGTGCAGCGGTAAAAGTTCAGCAAAATCTAAGAGTTATTTGTAAATTCCCTGAGTTTCCGCAGAAAGTATAGACGCTGACGAGCTTTCTTAACAGTGTGGTTGGTGTTTTTGTCCAATCTCAAATTGTTGGACAGAAACATCGTTGGTGTCTCCAGCTCTGGTCTCTCACGCTGGCCTTTCTCTCTGGTTTTTCTCTGGTCTCCCACTCTCTGGTCTCTTGCGCTCTGGACTCTCACTCTCTGGTCTTTCGCTCTCTAGTCTCCCTATCTCTGGTCTCTCTTTCTGGTTTTTCTCTGGTCTCTCACTCTCTGGTCTCTCGCTCTCTAGTCTCCCTCTCTCAGGTCTCTCTCTCTGGTCTCTCATTCGGGTCCCTCTCTCTGGTCTCTCACTCTCTAGTCTACCTCTCTCAGGTCTCTCATTCGGGTCTCTCCTTCTGGTCTCTCTCTGGTCACAATCAGAGTGGAGCAGTCCTGACATTAAAATCATGGCCTAATGCAATATCCTCATAGATAAATGCTTGACGTTAGGAGAAGTCACGTGGAACCTGTCGAACCTGTCCGAGTCTATGCCCAACTCCAAAGGCCAAAAGAAGAAGCTATTATGTCATATGTTATGTTAATATAAAACATATTGTCTTTTGTATCGTAAGAAAGTGTGAGTCACTATTTTAGTCTTTGGGTTGAGAGCTGATGGGCTGAGTGAGGGTGGTCGTCTCTTTGTCAATTTCTGTCTGAAAAAGCTCATTTAAAGATGGAACAGAGGCCAGTTACATACTGTTACATATTGTTTAGAGAAAGAAGAAATCTTTGGATTGAAATTGGCTCTCGTCTCTCTGGTCTGTGAAAGGCACTATAGAATTAAAGATGACATACAAGCCCTATACGGACGGGATTAGTTTTACATGGGGACCCCTGGTGATGTGTGATAATCGCAGAGGACGTCTGAGACTTTAGTCAAGTGCGAATGCGTCTGTAATTTGTAAAGTAATAATTCCGCCGCAAATGACCTCCTGTATTTGTCCAAACACAGACTATGATAATACTAATCCCGTGAGAATCTGCATGTCAGTGATTATGATCGTTATGGCCGCTTTCTCTTTACTTTCTGTGTTGTTTTTTGTCAATGAGCAGAGGAGTCGCGGATTGCGGCTGTGTACACAGCTGCAGAGTCACGGCTGCTGCTGTCTCTGTGAGGTCTACGAAGAAGCGTTGAGGACAGTGTAATGTGTTCACTGACAGTAAATGATCAGACCGATGGGTTGTGTTTGTACGTTTACTTTGCACTCTGTCCTGATCCAGTACAGACGTTTTGATGCAGCTGTTACTATTTGTCGGCTCGCTCGTATCTTAGCAGAGTATTTGGGGCGTTCACGGGTTGTCCGTACAAAAAGTATTGTTTAAACATTGCAGAAAGTACAGGCCAGAGAACTGTAGAGCAGTAAAATCCTCTTGTATGTGTTCGTCCTCATGGTCTCTGTGGCTGCTGTGGTCAGAGTCTCTATGGGCTGCGTGAAGCAGAAAGACCCTCGCACATGTGGCCGTTATGTCAGATGTCAGTGAAAATGACAGACATTGCTTATCCCGTGCGAATGCACTGCAAGATTTCAGACGTCTTCCGTAATTATCACATATTACCAGGAGTCCACAGATAAGCCCTATTCGGACGGAATTAGAATTTATTTATAGTAATTACTTCTCTTTTATTTGATTGAAATGATATCAGTAAAAGTGCAAACCTGGTGTTGTCACCCGCCATACAAGGTCGTTCTGGACTCAGGGAGGCAAGAGACGGCGACGCACCTTTTCCTCCAATCAGGCTTCAGGAAAAACACAGTCATTAATAGTTTTATGAAAAATGACCCCACTCACTTCTGTATCACAGAATTACACTAATGTCACTTAAACAGTAGACCCACAAACTGGTCTCACAAAAATGTATTTAATGTGATTTAAGGAGCACGCTGATTCTACTGTGACCAGTCCTGCTCCTCCTGGCGGCTACACCACCCCTGCTCCTGCGACCTTCACCATGGAGGATGTCCGGGTGGAGCTAAAGAAGATCCAGGGGAGGAAGTCTGCTGGGCCTGATGGGATTACGCTACATGCTCCATCGATCCCTGTCCTTCCTAGATGGCCCTGGTTATGTGAGCCAGATGTTCTTCCACTTCTCCAGTGCATTTAACACCATCCAACCTCTCTTACTGATGGCAAAACTGGAAACGATCGGAGTTGATCCCATCTTTACCAACTGGATTTACAATCACCTCACTTTGAGGTCACAGTATGTCAGGTTAGAGAACAGCGTGTCTGGGACTGTTGTGACAATACAGGAGCACCACAGGGCACTGTTCTGGCTCCCTTCCTCTTCACTGTTTACACTGCAGACTTTGCACACAACTTTGCTACATGCCATGTACAAAGATACTCGGACGATACCTCGAGAGACCGTAACCGGCTCGACAGGCTGATCAGGAAATGTGTTTCTGTGATGGGGATAAGTGTGGACTCTGTGGGAGCTGTGCTGGAGAGAAGGATGAGGGCTCTACTGCATCCTGGGTAACTCCAGACACCCTCTGCATGACACTATGGCCGCTCAGAGGAGTAATCGCAGCAACAGGCTCCTATCACTACGCTGCCGAACAGACTGTACAACAAACCTGGATGAGTCTTCTGCTGCTGTCCAGTAGCTACGAAAGCTACGTTCCAGATGCTGTCAATGCTGTGGGGAAGATTTTGTTTTGGATCAGTCTAGTTTAGCTGCTGTGGGCTTTTGAATTCACTCACTAAATGAACAGCATGTGTCAGGCTTGTGCAGCTAACACATGCGCACGTGATACAGCCTCCGCTCCAAACTTGTTTTCCACCCTTCTCCAGTGAGAGGTGCTGCTCGCGGTCATTTTCAAAACCTCCGTGGGGATCAGACATACATTTCATCAGGGGAAATAGGCATCACTACGTCCGCTAATATTTCCAGTCTATGGTACAGGTGTATACATACAACTATATTTCTGCACTAGAATATACGGTTTTACACTTCCTTATCATGATAAAGTTAGATATGATTTTATTCTAGCACAGTATTGTGCTGACATGTGCCCACTGTAGGATGAATAAATCTCGTAATCTACAAAATCAATAGCTAGGAAACAAATGAGAATAGTATTTGACAACTATAGTATAGTGTTTCTGCTCCAGAGACGTGTGTTTCTGCTCCAGAGACGTGTGCTCTCACTCGTTCACAAACACACTCTGAGAGCTCTTAAACAGAACACTATCTCCACATCTCCTGTTCATGTGTGTGTTTCATAACCCTAACCCTTCTGTCATCTACCTGAGATAAACATGTGTGTTCACTTTTGTGTGTTCACTTTTGTGTGTTCACTTTTGTGCGTGTTCAGAGAAGTGAGCACAACCATGTGACCTGATTAGGACCAGGTGTGGGACCAGGTGTGGGACCAGGTGAGTGCATTTAGCCCCCCCTAACGCTCGGCTCAGTGTGTGTGGCAGGATGGCAGGGCCCAGGCTTCAGCTGCAGTCCTGGCTTTGTTTTGGTTTGGGTTTGGATCCTGTTTGGTTCTAGACCAGGCCCTGGGTTCACAGAGGACACAGGAGGCACCGGGAGCTGGGCCAGAGCGACCGCGCCACAACGCCACGGAGACCGGTGAGCTCGCTACACACTACACACATTCATTCATTCACTACACACACGCACTCATTCACTACACACACACATTCATTCATTCACTACACACACACATTCATTCATTCATTCACTACACACACACGCACTCATTCACTACATACACACATTCATTCATTCACACACTCAGCTCAGACGTTAGTGTAGGGCAGCCATTCCCAAACTCGGTAACACCGAGGCCCCCTTAAAAATCTGACGGGTCTGCGTGGCCCCCCAAAATAGTAACCAAGAAGACAACATTAAGAATAGGCTCTTCTGGTTATTTTATTTTGGGGAAATAGCCTCTGCTACAAACATTGTAATGCAAAAATGATTACAGTGGATTATTCAAGTCAAATAATGAACACAAATATTTTAATATTACAAACAAAACATTATAAATTTAACATTAAAATGTTTTTTTTTATGACCTCCCGCGGCCCCCCTGCAGTACCCTCGCGGCCCACCAGGGGGCCGCGGACCCCACTTTGAGAGACACTGGTGTAGGGTAAAGCCTCATGCGACACACGGACACACAACTGTCTGCTCTAGAACATACAATACTGATGTTAAAGTTACACATGGGTCATCTTCATCTGTGCTCCTCCTCACTACTCCTTCCTCCTCACGCCCTCCTCCTCCTCCTCCTCCTCACTCCCTCCTCCTCACTCCTTCCTCCTCCTCACTCCTCCCTCCTCCTCACTCCTTCCTCCTCCTCACTCCTTCCTCCTCCTCACTCCTTCCTCCTCCTCACTCCTTCCTCCTCCTCACTCCTTCCTCCTCCTCACTCCTTCCTCCTCACTCCTTCCTCCTCACTCCTTCCTCCTCACTCCTTCCTCCTCACGCCCTCCTCCTCCTTCCTCCTCACACTCCTCCTCCTCACTCCTCCTCCTTACTCCCCCTCCTCCTCACTCCCTCCTCCTCCTCACTCCCTCCTCCTCACGCCCTCCTCCTCCTCACGCCCTCCTCCTCCTCGCGCCCTCCTCCTCCTCGCGCCCTCCTCCTCCTCACGCCCTCCTCCTCCTCACGCCCTCCTCCTCCTCACGCCCTCCTCCTCCTCACGCCCTCCTCCTTCCTCCTCACGCCTTCCTCCTTCCTTCCTCCTCACGCCCTCCTCCTCCTCACGCCCTCCTCCTTCCTCCTCACGCCTTCCTCCTTCCTTCCTCCTCACGCCCTCCTCCTCCTCTCACGCCCTCCTCCTCCTCACGCCCTCCTCCTCCTCACGCCCTCCTCCTCCTCACGCCCTCCTCCTCCTCACGCCCTCCTCCTCCTCACGCCCTCCTCCTCCTCACGCCCTCCTCCTTCCTCCTCACGCCTTCCTCCTTCCTTCCTCCTCACGCCCTCCTCCTCCTCACGCCCTCCTCCTTCCTCCTCACTCCTTCCTCCTTCCTTCCTCCTCACGCCCTCCTCCTCCTCACGCCCTCCTCCTCCTCACTCCCTCCTCCTCACTCCCTCCTCCTTCCTCCTCACTCCTTCCTCCTCACCCCCTCCTCCTCGCTGATGCTGACGGTGACATCTTGATCTAAAGTTAGTCCAGATGTTTACAGTTTTTTCCTGTTGCTTGAACACTATAGACAGACGCTTAGACCAAAGTTGCAGAACTTGAAGCTTTTGTTCTAAACCTAAAACACAGACTGACCATTCCTTAAACAAAAGTACTGCTTTGCACTCTACTTTCATTTCTACAACACACTTTCTCCTTTTGCAACACACTTTCTCCTGCTCACTACACACTGTGTCATACATAAGACACTTTGTGCATATTGGCAATCCTGAGTTATCGTTGGGAAAACACATCTATTCAAAATACCAAACACATTGTGTGACTAAAAACACTGAGACACACACCAGAAAACACTGAATTACAAAATGCAACACACATCAGACAGACACAAACAGGCTTCAGTTTAGCCATTTTCAGAACTTTGCAAGTTTGAAGGCAGGAAGAGCAAGACAGAGGAAGACAAGGAGTTTAAGAGGATTAAAACAACACAATATTTTTATGACATTAGAGCAACTTTTGTGGATCTTGTGATAAACCACCGCCTCAAACTGAGGGAAGCAGAGAGTCCAGACAAGGTCCTTCAGGACCTACATGTTTCCAATGCTCTACTGCAGACTGTACGTACAGTATTTACAGTACTGTTCTGTATCACATGTACTGTTTTGCAAGTTGGCTATTGCTCCTTTTTGAAAGAAATGTAGTTTTGTGAAACATACAAGATGGTAAAGTAGATAAAACTGAGATATAACAGTACTGTGTACATTTGTACTGTAAAAAAACTAAACCTATAGTAACAATTTGTGGTTTCATATTTATACAAAATGACTAAAAGAACATCCGGAGGTGGTCGGCAACTGTTCACCAACAACATGAACTTGCCTTCGTGGAAATAGTTAGACCATGAACCATGATCCATAACCCACACACTCACAACTGCTCAGTTTTACATTAGAGTTTTTTTGTTTTACTGCATTGACACAATTGTACTGTACTGTAAAGTATACTGTAGTACTGTACTGTAAAGTATACTGTAGTACTGTACTGTAAAGTATACTGTAGTACTGTACTGTAAAGTATACTGTAGTACTGTACTGTAAAGTATACTGTAGTACTGTACTGTATTGAGTTTATATTATGTGTAACCTTTCAGTGTTACAGAGAACAAAAACAGTTCCATTGAGCTTCACAGAAAACTAACTGATAAAGAGAATAAAAACAGTGAAAATGACTGCAGTGTTTTATATAAAGTACTGTAGTGTGTTGCTTTCAATCTGAAAGTGTGTTCACGTGATGCAAGTGTGTGTCATTTTGTCCTCAGAGTTTCATTTTGACGAATGATTGTTTAATTTTGAGAGCAGAGTTTGAGTTTTGAGAGCAGAGTTTGAGTTTTGAGAGCAGAGTTTGAGTTTTGAGAGCAGAGTTTGAGTTTTGAGAGCAGAGTTTGAGTTTTGAGAGCAGAGTTTGAGTTTTGAGAGCAGAGTTTGAGTTTTGAGAGCAGAGTTTGAGTTTTGAGAGCAGAGTTTGAGTTTTGAGAGCAGAGTTTGAGTTTTGAGAGCAGAGTTTGAGTTTTGAGAGCAGAGTTTGAGTTTTGAGAGCAGAGTTTGAGTTTTGAGAGCAGAGTTTGAGTTTTGAGAGCAGAGTTTGAGTTTTGAGAGCAGAGTTTGAGTTTTGAGAGCAGAGTTTGAGTTTTGAGAGCAGAGTTTGAGTTTTGAGAGCAGAGTTTGAGTTTTGAGAGCAGAGTTTGAGTTTTGAGAGCAGAGTTTGAGTTTTGAGAGCAGAGTTTGAGTTTTGAGAGCAGAGTTTGAGTTTTGAGAGCAGAGTTTGAGTTTTTGAGTTTTGAGAGCAGAGTTTGAGTTTTGAGAGCAGAGTTTGAGTTTTGAGAGCAGAGTTTGAGTTTTGAGAGCAGAGTTTGAGTTTTGAGAGCAGAGTTTGAGTTTTGAGAGCAGAGTTTGAGTTTTGAGAGCAGAGTTTGAGTTTTGAGAGCAGAGTTTGAGTTTTGAGAGCAGAGTTTGAGTTTTGAGAGCAGAGTTTGAGTTTTGAGAGCAGAGTTTGAGTTTTGAGAGCAGAGTTTGAGTTTTGAGAGCAGAGTTTGAGTTTTGAGAGCAGAGTTTGAGTTTTGAGAGCAGAGTTTGAGTTTTGAGAGCAGAGTTTGAGTTTTGAGAGCAGAGTTTGAGTTTTGAGAGCAGAGTTTGAGTTTTGAGAGCAGAGTTTGAGTTTTGAGAGCAGAGTTTGAGTTTTGAGAGCAGAGTTTGAGTTTTGAGAGCAGAGTTTGAGTTTTGAGAGCAGAGTTTGAGTTTTGAGAGCAGAGTTTGAGTTTTGAGAGCAGAGTTTGAGTTTTGAGAGCAGAGTTTGAGTTTTGAGAGCAGAGTTTGAGTTTTGAGAGCAGAGTTTGAGTTTTGAGAGCAGAGTTTGAGTTTTGAGAGCAGAGTTTGAGTTTTGACACAGATGTGTCTGGTTTATGTCCCAGTGTTGTGTCAGGTTCTCGTGTGTGTAGAGTTTTGGGACTTTGAGCGAAATTTTGCAAACTGTGTTCAAGCAACAGGAAAAAACTGTAATGTGGCACAGCTGCTGATTGGCTGAGCAGTGATTCTCTTGGACTCTTGATTGGTTTAAAAGTAGAACCAGCTCAGGTCTTTGGAGTTTATTGCCAAAAGCAAGAATAATATAATTTAGTGAAGCAGAGAAATGTCGCTCTGCAGAGACCTGGGCTGGAGCTCCAGATTCTTAAATCTCTTGAATTAAATATTGCTCAAAGTGGAGTATCTTGAACGTGGCACAGATCAGCCAATAGGGGGCAGGCTACAGCGGAGACCTCACGGAAGACTTGATGGGATTTTAAACACACTGTGACAGTAGTACACAATATGAATGTAATGAATATAAAATATATTAGTGTACAGTGCATATATAATAAATAGAATATAATGAGGAATGTGCAGTAACTGTCAAAGAAAAACACTTGGTCACTCCTTAATGTTGTGTTTTTGTTATAAAGTGTGTGTTTCAGGGTGTTGTGTGTGTGTTTCTCCAGCAGAGTGTGTGTGTTTCAGGGTGTTGTGTGTGTGTTTCTCCAGCAGAGTGTGTGTTTCAGGGTGTTGTGTTGTGTTTCTCCAGCAGGGTGTGTGTTTCAGGGTGTTATGTTGTGTGTTTCTCCAGCAGAGTGTGTGTTTCAGGGTGTTGTGTGTGTGTGTGTTTCTCCAGCAGTGTGTGTGTTTCAGGGTGTTGTGTGTTTCTCCAGCAGAGTGTGTGTTTCAGGGTGTTGTGTGTGTGTGTTTCTCCAGCAGTGTGTGTTTCAGGGTGTTGTGTGTGTGTTTCTCCAGCAGAGTGTCTGTTTCAGGGTGTTGTGTGTGTGTTTCTCCAGCAGAGTGTGTGTTTCAGGGTGTTGCGTGTGTTTCTCCAGCAGAGTGTGTGTGTGTTCTCCAGCAGAGTGTGTGTTTCAGGGTGTTGTGTGTGTTTCTCCAGCAGAGTGTGTGTTTCAGGGTGTTGTGTGTGTGTTTCTCCAGCAGAGTGTGTGTTTCAGGGTGTTGTGTGTGTGTTCTCCAGCAGAGTGTCTGTTTCAGGGTGTGTTGTGTGTGTGTGTGTGTTTCTCCAGCAGAGTGTGTGTTTCAGGGTGTTGTGTGTGTGTGTTTCTCCAGCAGAGTGTGTGTTTCAGGGTGTTGTGTGTGTGTGTTTCTCCAGCAGAGTGTGTGTTTCAGGGTGTTGTGTGTGTTTCTCCAGCAGAGTGTGTGTGTGTTTCTCCAGCAGAGTGTGTGTTTCAGGGTATTGTGTGTGTTTCTCCAGCAGAGTGTGTGTTTCAGGGTGTTGTGTGTGTGTTTCTCCAGCAGAGTGTCTGTTTCAGGGTGTTGTGTGTGTGTTTCTCCAGCAGAGTGTGTTTCAGGGTGTTGTGTGTGTGTTTCTCCAGCAGAGTGTCTGTTTCAGGGTGTTGTGTGTGTGTTTCTCCAGCAGAGTGTGTGTTTCAGGGTGTTGTGTTGTGTGTTTCTCCAGCAGTGTGTGTTTCAGGGTGTTGTGTGTGTTTCTCCAGCAGAGTGTGTGTTTCAGGGTGTTGTGTTGTGTTTCTCCAGCAGAGTGTGTGTTTCAGGGTGTTGTGTGTGTTTCTCCAGCAGAGTGTGTGTGTGTTCTCCAGCAGAGTGTGTGTTTCAGGGTATTGTGTGTGTTTCTCCAGCAGAGTGTGTGTTTCAGGGTGTTGTGTGTGTGTTTCTCCAGCAGAGTGTGTGTTTCAGGGTGTTGTGTTGTGTGTTTCTCCAGCAGTGTGTGTTTCAGGGTGTTGTGTGTGTTTCTCCAGCAGAGTGTGTGTTTCAGGGTGTTGTGTTGTGTTTCTCCAGCAGAGTGTGTGTTTCAGGGTGTTGTGTGTGTTTCTCCAGCAGAGTGTGTGTGTGTTCTCCAGCAGAGTGTGTGTTTCAGGGTATTGTGTGTGTTTCTCCAGCAGAGTGTGTGTTTCAGGGTGTTGTGTGTGTGTTTCTCCAGCAGAGTGTGTGTTTCAGGGTGTTGTGTGTGTGTTTCTCCAGCAGAGTGTGTGTTTCAGGGTGTTGTTGTTTCTCCAGCAGAGTGTCTGTTTCAGGGTATTGTGTGTGTGTTTCTCCAGCAGAGTGTGTGTTTCAGGGTATTGTGTGTGTGTGTTTCTCCAGCAGAGTGTGTGTTTCAGGGTGTTGTGTGTGTGTTTCTCCAGCAGAGTGTGTGTTTCAGGGTATTGTGTGTGTGTTTCTCCAGCAGAGTGTGTGTTTCAGGGTGTTGTGTGTGTGTTTCTCCAGCAGAGTGTCTGTTTCAGGGTGTTGTGTGTGTGTTTCTCCAGCAGAGTGTCTGTTTCAGGGTGTTGTGTGTGTGTTTCTCCAGCAGAGTGTGTGTTTCAGGGTGTTGTTGTTTCTCCAGCAGAGTGTGTGTTTCAGGGTGTGTTGTGTGTGTGTGTGTGTGTTTCTCCAGCAGAGTGTGTGTTTCAGGGTGTTGTGTGTGTTTCTCCAGCAGAGTGTGTGTTTCAGGGTGTTGTTGTTTCTCCAGCAGAGTGTGTGTTTCAGGGTGTGTTGTGTGTGTGTGTGTGTGTTTCTCCAGCAGAGTGTGTGTTTCAGGGTGTTGTGTGTGTTTCTCCAGCAGAGTGTGTGTGTGTTCTCCAGCAGAGTGTGTGTTTCAGGGTATTGTGTGTGTTTCTCCAGCAGAGTGTGTGTTTCAGGGTGTTGTGTGTGTTTCTCCAGCAGAGTGTCTGTTTCAGGGTGTTTGTGTGTGTTTCTCCAGCAGAGTGTGTGTTTCAGGGTGTTGTGTGTGTGTTTCTCCAGCAGAGTGTGTGTTTCAGGGTGTTGTGTGTGTGTTTCTCCAGCAGAGTGTCTGTTTCAGGGTGTTGTGTGTGTGTTTCTCCAGCAGAGTGTCTGTTTCAGGGTGTTGTGTGTGTGTTTCTCCAGCAGAGTGTGTGTTTCAGGGTGTTGTGTGTGTGTGTTTCTCCAGCAGAGTGTCTGTTTCAGGGTGTGTGTGTGTGTTTCTCCAGCAGAGTGTCTGTTTCAGGGTGTTGTGTGTGTGTTTCTCCAGCAGAGTGTCTGTTTCAGGGTGTTGTGTGTGTGTTTCTCCAGCAGAGTGTGTGTTTCAGGGTGTTGTGTGTGTGTTTCTCCAGCAGAGTGTCTGTTTCAGGGTGTTGTGTGTGTTTCTCCAGCAGTGTGTTTCAGGGTGTTGTGTGTGTGTGTTTCTCCAGCAGAGGGCGTCCTGGATGTGAGCTCCTGGTGCAGCTGCAGAAACGGTTCGGTGACTTTGTGGATCTCAACCCAGCGCTTCTCCTGCCTCAATGTCACAGGGGACTCTCACGGTACACACCATAACACACCGTATTATATAGAAGATCCAGGATATAAGTTTACACATGTGAGGAAGACCTTTTGGATTCAATTGAAAGAGCAAAGATATATATATATATATTCAGCAGCAGCTAAAGGCTTCAGGAGGAGGTGCTGGGGGTAAAGTGCACATGATCCACGAGTGTGCGCCTCCTTTAATCTTTCTGACGAATGACCGTTTCCAAAGTCGTGGATCAACTGTAAACGTCTTTCTGAACCCAAAGTGTTCAGTCCAACCACAGCTGCTGAGGTCTGGTCTGGTCTGTCTTTGGCTGCGACTCGATGGATTCACAGAAGTGCAGCAGATGATTAAAAAAACAGAACGGCCTTTGCTCTGGTCTTGGATGTTTTTTATACTGCGCATTTCACAAAGATCAGATTCCTTTATTTGCAATTTGCAGTAAAAACACATAGGAATAAATTTGCAAAAGATCACACAAGTCCATAATTCTACCAGTTTTCCATAAACTCGGTGAGAGAACTTACTTAATGTACAACCAAATGACGTTCGGAATTATATTTAAGAGTCAAAGCAGAGTGCATTGTGGCTGGGTCCCCCCCCCCCCGCGGAGGTGTGGCTGGGTCCCCCCCCCCCCCCGCGGAGGTGTGGCTGATGGGGTGTAACTCTGCATGTGTGTTTCAGGTGCAGATGTTGGCTCCTCGGTCTCTGAGGACTGGACTGTGCTGGTGTTGTCTCCTGCAGGCTCCGCAGATGTTCAGGTAAATCCACTTCTATAGTTCACCAGAACCACAGACTGGACTGGACTCTATAAACACCCTCAAGAAGGGGCCAAGGCGGCTCTGCTACCTGCCAGACCTATTCCAACCCGTCCCTTTAGCCCCACCTTTCTGTCGAGGTGCCATATTTGGTAGTTTGGTCCATAGTCTTTACTTTGAGCTGATCAGAATAGAGCTGGATTCTCAGTGAACCTGAACTGGGACAGATGAAAATGAAAAGCTGCAGTTACTAACATGTTAAAGATTGTCCCAAACATGTAATTGTACAATAAGTTCTTGCATTTAATTGACCTGAAGGTGACTCTTTAATCACATCCTTAAATCTAGTTTTGAAAAGTCTTTAAAAAGGATTTATTACGTGGTGATCATGGTACAATGGCTTCATGTTTCAGATGAACGCCTCGACCTGCTCTGTGCGACTGCGCTGCTTCGACAAACTCCTGCACAAAGATGTACTCGAGGAGATCATCTGTGAGTCTGACAGAAGGAGGAGGAGGAGGAGGAGCTCCAGGAGGCGCCACGCTGATGGGCTCCTTCAACTCTATGAGCTGGAGGAGGCCCCACGATCCCGGGGGAGGTCTGCGAGAAAGGGCCGCCGTGAGAAGGACCGCTCAGAAGGCCGTCCCTGGGCACGCTCAGGTCTGTGCCCCCACTCAATGTCCGTCACTGCATAACTCATGTCTGTGCCCTACACCGGTCCTGAGGGAAGTCCTGAACCTGAGTTTTTAGTTTCAAATTAGATTAAAAAAAATATATACCGTGTTAAAAAGTGACTTGTGAGCCCCGTCTCTGGTCCAGAGCCATGGATGCTGATGGTCCTAACCAGGAGTAGTGTGCATCATTCATTGTTGTTGGTAAGATTAGCATTAATCATTAGCATCATTTTAGTAGGTGTCTCTGCGTTCCCTTTCTTGATAACATGAAACTACTTTATACAGCTTATTTCAAAGTGAACTGGATTAATATCTTATCCCTTTCTTTGGCAGGTCGGAGGTCAGACAGTGATGACCACTCTGACAGTCATGGAAAAAGGAAGCGTGGACACAAAGGTCGAAGGGGAGGACTCCATGGTTCAGGTCAGTCCAGAGTAAAAGGGAAATGGATCTGTATAGAATATCCTCTGACTGATGTCGTAGAACATGGTGGACATTCCAAAGAAGCAGCAGCACATACGGTGCCAAGAGAAACTTCATTCATAGCTTTCCTGGAGGTGGAGACGGACCTGATGGAGCTGGCCCTCCCCTCCGGTACCTGCTTGCAGCTGGCTGAGAGATGGATGGTGGATAACAACCCAGTGGGAAAGGGGAGAAAGTGGACAGTCTAGCACCACAGCCAGTTACAACGGTCACTTTTGGAGCAGTTTGGTCGTACGGTAAATCTGGGATTTTCAGGTTTCCAACTGAGGCAAGAGGGACTGATGGAAAGTATCTCAAACGGTTTTTGCTGGGACCATAGCACACAGGAAGTCATAAGTCACTTGATGAAAGGCTCATACAAAGGATGGCAGAGACTCAAACCCTGAGGCCTGGCGACTGAGACCCAGGCATAGAAGCAAAGTTATGGTGATCAACCAAGCTAAGATTACTTATGGTTGTACAATATACATTTAAAGTACAGGCTGAGTCCAGAAGGGATTGAAGGAATGCCAGGACCACACACTGGGCAAGACCCTGGTTCCAGAGAACACCAGCAGGAAAAAACGACTTCCACCTGTTCTCATCCTGTGACTGTCTGGAGGCCACTGTGGCGTTGGAGACTGTACACCTGACCAGGCCGACAACAGCCACTAGTTAAGGATTCCAACTGCGAAAGCAGAACCGGTCTGCGTGGAACAGGCAACCGAGGAGTTTAAGTCTATACAGTCTAAACCAGAGATCAAACTTTTATTAGAATGGAGGAGCAAAACAATCTGATCTTTCTAAAGGACACTCTGCAAAGTGGGCTAAATTGGGACGGAAAGGAGGGCGTCTGAGAATCGATCATCTTTTATTTGTTCACAACATGCATATATCATAAAACATTAAACGCAATAAGGGCACAAGATATTTTATTCTGTTTTTAATATCACACATAGTTAAAAACTCAAAACATTGTACTCTTGACATTGTCAGAACTCTGCCAAAGCTGCAGATAACAGCTTTGTAGTGAGCATTCTTAGAAAACCATTGAGTAGTAGACGTCAGGGAAAGTCAAGAGGGATTTTACCCTTTTGTGAGACGACCTTACGAAAAAATCACATTTATTATTGGCCCTCTGCCAAAGATTATGAAGTTGTCGACCGTAGGCCTGTGCAGGGGGTTCCTCAACCATCTCACTCGGACTCGCTCTGTCCATTCATCTTTTATTTGGCTTCAAATGTAACTAAAATACTGTTACATTTTCAAATCTACCCTTAGAGAATTGTAGATCCCAGACTGTCTGTTCCACAGGACAAAAGTGCCTATAGCCAGATGGTCAGCACTAGATCATATACGGAAGCGTAAGTAAATATAACTACCTTTTTATGCCTAAACTTAACCAGCCATTCCCATAAAATAACCCCAACCCACCTTAACCATCTTACTCAGACCACCTTAACCCTAACCTTAACCATCTTACTCAGACCACCTTAAACCTAACCTTAACCATCTTACTCAGACCACCTTAACCCTAACCTTAACCATGTTACTCAGACCACCTTAACCCTAACCTTAGCCATCTTACTCAGACCACCTTAACCCTAACCTTAACCATCTTACTCAGCCCACCTTAACCCTAACCTTAACCATCTTACTCAGCCCACCTTAACCCTAACCTTAACCATCTTACTCAGCCCACCTTAACCCTAACCTTAACCATCTTACTCAGACCACCTTAACCTTAACCATCTTACTCAGCCCACCTTAACCCTAACCTTAACCATCTTACTCAGACCACCTTAACCCTAACCTTAACCATCTTACTCAGACCACCTTAACCCTAACCTTAACCATCTTACTCAGACCACCTTAACCCTAACCTTAACCATCTTACTCAGACGCCTAAAACTTAACCAGTCACCACTTAAGAACTGATTAGTCTAAAACTAATTCGAAAGTAGGATTGTTAGTTCCGTATATGATCTAGTATAGCCAGACCCCCACCACAGCAGGGCCCCCGGGGGCACTGCCAGAGTTTTAAACCCTGTTCTTATATTGGGTGACCAGACATACCCGAATACACAGATCTGAGACTGTCTGTTGCACAGGACACAGCCAGCCAAAGCCTGGCCACCTCCACGGTGAGACAGACGACCACGGCAGAAAGCCAGGCCACCATCAAGGAAGGCCGGGCCATCTCCATGAAAAACCAGGACGCCACCATGGCAGGCCGGGCCGTCTCCATGGAAAGCCAGGACGCCATCACAAAGATGGTCAGGCAGGTAAGTATTCAGTGTTCATTTTTGGCATGAACACCTTCTTAAATACTCTTATTGTACAGCTGTAAATCAGAACAGACCATTTTTACAATCGATCATTGCAAAACTCATCCCTTTCTCACGTCAAAGGCATGCACCAGTTTCTGTATCACCTCTAAACTAGACTCCTGTAATGCCCTCGTCTGGAAGGCTGCAGCGTCTACAACAGCCAGCCTTGGTTTTTCACAAAGGTGTCTATTCCAAAAACCCTGACTGAACACAGGAAATACAATAACATGTTTCTGATCAAACACATGGGACCTATTGGTCCATAGGGGTAGATGAATAATGTGTTAAAGGTCATTGGCCTTAGACCCTCCTGTGTCTCAAACCCAGTGGGGAAAGTAAAACCTTGGAGCCAATGTTTTAATGCACAAAAAAGTGATCGCGGTAAACCCGGAAGTAGCTATTATAACATTATAGGAACATCTGCAGAGGATCTGATTATGGATATAGGTTCAGTATCAGCGATGATGATTGACAGCCCTTGGCATGACTCGATTGGTTAACCTCGACGGCATCGTGGATTCAGAGCTATAGCTAAGAGAAGGGAAGGCAGGACTTGCCCGTAATATTAGAATTAATAAAATGACTTATTTTATATCAACATTTAAGGCGAGGAGGTCAGTTTAATACAATTCTTAATTTTTTTAATTCAGAGTTCCAGACTATCACTTTGACTACAGAATGTCCGTTCCACAGGACTCGGGCACCCCGAACCGGACCACCACCCTGGTTCAGAAGCCAAGCCGGGCCGCCACCAGGGCAAGCCGGGCCGCCACCCTGGTTCAGAAGCCAAGCCGGTCCGCCACCAGGGCAAGCCGGGCGGTCATGCAGGTAAGTCTTAAGTCGGTGATTTTATATAAACTCCTTTATTGCCACGGTTCCTGATTTCTACAGCTTCTCTGATCCAGCATTTCTATTGGGTTCCTGGTTGATTCTTGTGCTGTCCCAGTCCATGGGGTGGTTATTGCAGACACTATGAACCGTGAAGAGTTAGTTACGCCCGTGGGGAGTAGCGCCACCATTTTGACAGCGTTACATTTGCTAAACAATCTTCTTACTCCGGCTTCAATTTCTTGATAGTAAAGTAATCCGGTCTGGTTCTACCGCATTCTTCGCCATTGCCAAACTACAACCTGCCCGTTCGACGCAAACTCTTGACGTCACCGGCACCGACCTACAACGCGCTCTGAGTAGCCGGTCGAAATACAACCGCTTGTATTCGCTAACACAGGGACCAGACGTTACATGCAGTGAAATGATTGAGCGGAGTGTACGGATATATAAGGCCAGGCCTGTGGCCTACAATGTGAAGTATGACAAATGATAAAGTAGCATTGATGTTGTGCATTTTGGGCTGTACACCTCCACAGCATCTTAGGCCAAGAAAAAATACAGTTTTTAAGCCCAAAATAGCGCGTTGGAGTATGAAAGATTTGGTTCTTAAAGTGATAGTCTGTAACTCTAAATGAATTACAAATTTTAGGAAATGTGTTAAATTTACCTCCTGGCCTTAAATGTTGATATAAAATAAGTCATTTTATTAATTCTAATATTACGGGTAAGTCCCGCCTTCCCTTCTCTTTGCTATAGCTCAGAATCCACGATGCCGTCCACGTTAACCAATCAATCAATCAATCAATCAAAGTTTATTTGTAGAGCGCCTTTCATACACATGGCAACACAAAGCGCTTCACAGTCCACATCACAAATCATCACATAAAACAAACACCAGAATCACAATTAAAACATTAAAATCACACAAAAGATTAAAACACAATTAAAACATTAAAATCACACAAAAGAATAAAACCATTAAAACTTTCAAAATTACACAAGAAATTTAAAAAAATAAATAAATGACAGCAGTGCATTAAAAATGGAGATAAAATCCTTCAGTTGTATGCACAGGCAAACAGAACAGTCTTTAACCTGGATTTGAACATTGACAGAGTAGACGCCTCCCTCACATTTTCAGGGAGATTGTTCCAGATCTTAGCTGCATGGATCTGAAACGCAGCCTCCCCATGTTTGGTTCTCACTCTGGGCACCAGCAGGAGGCCAGTCCCTGTGCTCCTCAGAGTCCGGGCTGGTTCATATGACACCAACATGTCACTAATGTATTCTGGTGCAAGGCCATGGAGAGACTTGTACACAAGCAGAGCCGTTTTAAAATCTATTCTTTGAGCCACAGGAAGCCAGTGCAGAGACCTGAGGACCGGACTAATATGGTCATACTTCCTGGTTCCTGTCAGGACTCTAGCTGCTGCATTTTGGATGTACTGCAGCTGCTTACAGGTCTGTTTGGACAGACCTGTAAGCAGGCCATTGCAGTAGTCTAGCCTGCTGGAGACAAATGCATGGACAAGAATCTCCAAGTCTGCCCTGGACACTATATTTCTAACTTTGGCAATGTTCTTCAGATGGTAAAAAGCTGTTGATGTTATTGATTTTATGTGGCTATTGAAATTTAGGTCTGAGTCCAGTATTACCCCCAAATTTCTGACCTTGTCTGAGGGAAGTAGGGAGAGAGACTGAAGTTGACAAATGACGCCCTCTCTTTGTTTCTGGGGACCAAAGACAATGATTTCGGTTTTGTCTGTATTTAGCTGGAGGAAATTATTTTGCATCCAGTCACTGATCTGTTGGATACAGTGAAGGAGCAAATCCAGTGGTCCATGTTCTCCTGCAGTCAGTGAGACATAGATCTGAGTGTCGTCAGCGTAATTGTGGTAGGACACTTTGTTTCTTTGTATTAACTGACCTAACGGCAGCATGTAGAGATTAAATAGGAGAGGTCCCAGGATCGACCCCTGTGGTACACCACAGGTCAGGGCCACATCATCTGAGACGCCAGTCTCCAATCTCCACAGAGTACTTCCTATCCTCCAGGTAAGACCTAAACCAGTCTAGGGCTGTGCCAGTGACACCAGCCCAGTCCTCCAGTCTCTGCATGAGGATCTCATGGTCGACAGTGTCGAACGCGGCACTAAGATCTAACATGACCAAAACTGTGACTTTACCTGCATCAGTGTGAAGTCGAATGTCGTTTGTTACCTTCACTAGAGCGGTCTCAGTGCTGTGGTGGGGTCTAAACCCAGACTGGAACATATCAAAAGAATTATTCATTGTTAAAAATTCAGTAAGTTGTTGGGAGGCCACTTTTTCAAGAATTTTTCCAATAAATGGCAGATTCGATATGGGGCGATATTTTGAAGTCCCGCAGGATCCAGACTGCTCTTTTTTAGGAGAGGTCTTATGACTGCTGTTTTTAGGGCCATAGGAAATGTTCCTGACGACAGAGACATGTTTACTATTTGTGTCAGTGAAGGTAACAAACTGCTCAGGACGGACTTCAGAAATTTAGAGGGCAATATATCCAGGCTACATGTGGAGGAGCTCAGACTCATGATTATCTTTTTGACAGTTTCAGTATCCACAGGTGCAAAGTGAGTTAGCTCAGAAAGCTTCTCTGGCTGTTGCATTGTTATACGTGCTGTGGAGGTGATAGTGTTTTTGATGCCTTGTACTTTGTCATCGAAAAACTGTGCGAACTCATTACACCTAGATTTAGAGGAAAATTCTAGGGGCAACTTTACAGGGGGGTTTGTTAATCTACCAACTGTTGAAAACATAACACGAAAATTGTTACTGCAACCTCCAATAATGTCAGAAAAATACATTTCTCTTGTTCTACGTAGAACCCGGTTAAATTCACCCAACTCATCTTTAAAGATTTCATAATCGCCCTGGAAATTGGACTTTCGCCACTTCCGTTCGGCCCTCCGGCACTCTTGCTTCTGTGCCCTAACCGAGTCTGCCTTAGTCCATGGGGCCTTTTTCTTACTGGTAACTATTTTAACCGTCACAGGAGCAATGGCGTCCAGAACAGTCAGAACACTGGTGGTGACAGAGTTATACAATTCATCAACAGTAGAGCATGGAGTTTTCTCAAAATTTAGCATTCCCATGAACAGTTCACTTGTGTTTTCATGTATGTGTCTTCTTCTAACAGTTGTAAATTCAGCTGGTGGTTTGCTAGCAAAACACATGTCAAAAAATACACAGAAATGATCTGACAAAGCAACATCAACTACATTAACATTTGATACATTAACCCCCTTTGTAATTAGCAGGTCAAGAGTGTGCCCCCTGCTGTGGGTGGGGCCACTCACGTGCTGAATGAAACCAAAGGTCTCAAATACAGAAGCCAGCTCCTTTGCATTTCTGTCATCAACATTATCAACATGTACATTAAAATCACCTGTAATAACTAAACTATCAAAATCTGTGCACACGAATGAAAGTAGTTCAGTAAAATGGTCAATAAAATCGCAACATGACTGTGGTGGCCTGTACAGGACAATGAAAAGAGTAGAAGATTGCTTTTGTTCCATTTTAAAAGAAATATACTCAAACGATGAAACATTTCCAAGGGGCATTCTATGGGAGACAAAGTGCTCTCTAAAAACTGCAGCTATGCCTCCCCCCCTTTTGTTTTCTCGTATTTCGGATTCGAATTTAAAATTGGGTGGTGTTGCTTCTATTAGAACTGCATTTCCTGTATTTTGGTCCAGCCATGTTTCAGCCATAAGCATGAAATCAAGATCATAAGAAGTGATAAAATTATTAATTAAAAATGATTTGTTACATAGAGATCTGACATTAAGCATAGCAAGTTTAAAAATAACGTCAGAGTCGATTAATGTGGTTGATTGATTTCTACAGGGAACAGAAATTAGATTTGCAGAGTTGGACCGTCTAACTGCTGTCCTGTTTTGATTTCGTTTTTTAGAATTTAAAAACATTTTTGAGCTGGTGCGAGGAACACACACAGTCTCAATTGGCCTAAAATGTGAAAACCCTTGTTGTTCTTTAGCTCCCAGAGTCAGAAGGGAGTCAGCACAGTTCAGTGTTTGGACTGGTAATGCACTGCCAGACGGACAGGGAGCAGTGTTTGCACCGTTGTACTCACCCGGTGCTGGTGAGAAGGAGGCGGGGGAGTGCGGTGGGGTCCGAGGGGGCTCAGATGTAAACAGTCACGCCCAAGTCATGCCAAGGGCTGTCAATCATCGCGCTGATGCTCGCAGCTGCTCATGCTCAGTTGTTTGTTTTTGCTGAGCCTCCAAATCAAGCCTCCATTATATACTGAACCTATATCCATAATCATTTATATACTGAACCTATATCCATAATCATTTATATACTGAACCTATATCCATAATCATTTATATACTGAACCTATATCCATAATCAGATCCCCTGCAGATGTGTCCTATAATGTGCAATTCATGATAATACCTTCTTCCGGGTTTGCAGCGATCGCTTTTTTTGGTGAATAAAAACATTTTTTTCATTAAAACTTTAACAAATAATTCTGAAAACCTCCGTGCATGTGTATTAATAATGTATATGTACAGTATAATGTTTTCTCTGATTAACATTTAAAAGTGTTGCGGAAATGTAGGCGTGGACCAATCAGAAAAGGGGGAGGTTGCGTCGTTTTTTTCAAATCAATTACCTCTCCGTCTCTCTTTCTGACAAACTCCAGACAATCACTTTAAAAGAAAATATATGAATTATCATAACCGAGAAGTGATCATGAGCTAAATATTGGCCATGCTCACCATTAGAATTCAGCAATCAGGCGAGTTAGCTTTGTCCATCCCCTGTCCTCTCTACTAACGGCTACATAACAATCCTTTTCACCATTGCAAACTCGAAACTCTGGTGCTGCGTTCACAACAAAGTCTGGAGCTCTGGAAAATGTTTTTAAATGTTGGTTAAAAAAAACAGGTCGAAAATTAAAGGCAGCTTCACAACTCCGCACTGATGCATTGACTGCTGCAATGGATAAACGTTATTAATCCATTCATCCTTAATACTAGGGCAGAGAGTAAATGTTGCTGCTTATGGGAGTTTTCTATAATTCTGATGATTAAAGAGATTTTGCATGATGAAAATGTATTGAACTGTATCCATATGTACAAGCAATTTATACATTTTAATTAATGTATTCAGAATGTGCATAAGGTGTACATATTATTCTACGGTCTTCTCTTGTATGTTGCAATTGATTTATATTACAAGGAAGAATTATTCATATTTTTTGTGCAATAAAAATTATGAGACGATTATATTTTTGTCATTTCATGTTTTGGAATGTGGAAGAAAGTGTGATATTGTGAGTTACTCAAGCCTGGTCCGAGCCATCTGTAAACTCCAGTCCATGATCATTTCCTACATGTACGTCTGGGTCTGATCCTAGTGGCTGCTGTTTCCTCGGTTGAATCCCCTCCGACCAATCAGAGAGCGGGGGAGGCGGGTGTTGTAGGTCAGTGTTGTGACGTCATTAGTTTGCGCTAAATTTGCTGGTTGTAGTTTGTTAATGGCGGTGAATGCTCCAAATATAAAGAATTTGAAGCCGGAGCAAGAGGAATGTTTAGAAAATGTCATTGAGGCAAAGATGTTTCTAATATCGGTTTTCAGTAAGAGCTGCTTACTGATTACTCCATTTACAGTAATCAGTAGTGTGTAACCAATTACTTTTTCAGAGTAACTTATTCAATTCAATTTATTCTTGTTGTATAGCCCTGAATCACAACTGTAGTTATCTTGAAGGACTTTACAAAACTTAATTTTCCAACACAGATCAGAGAATAAAACAGTTCATGCAACAATAAAAAACAGAGCCATTGGCATAGTGCGAAATACGGGAGGTTTGGGGGAGTCGGACCCCCTGAAAGCCTAAAAAGCAAAAAGTTGTGGGGGTCTCAAATTT
This sequence comes from Knipowitschia caucasica, assembly GCA_964034765.1. Lineage (NCBI taxonomy): Eukaryota > Metazoa > Chordata > Actinopteri > Gobiiformes > Gobiidae > Knipowitschia > Knipowitschia caucasica. Next base: position 48,170,814 of record OZ035825.1, read on the forward strand.
CCTACAATGATTATAAAAGAATAAAATATGTATATTAAGTGACATAATAATATGTATTACTGTTAGTAATAAGATCAATATGGGGCGACAGTGGCTCAGCTCGCCTTTGAGCTTGAAGGTCGTGGGTTTGAGGTCACCACAAGACTTTCTCCACAGACTCCCACTGATGTCTGCCGTCATGTCCTTGGCAAGACACTTAACCTCTGGGAACCCTTGATGCCACAGTGGGGCGGCTGCGGCTGTACAGTGCCAAACTGTCATTGTGTCCTTAGGCAAGACACTTCACCAACATTGCCTAGAAGGAGTCTGGTGTGTGTGTGAATGGTTGGTGGTGGTCGGAGGGGCCGATGGCACAGACTGGTTGCCTCGCTTCTGTCAGTGTGCCCCAGGGCGGCTGTGGCTACAGTAGTAGTAGTATCACCACTGAGTATGGAGTGAAAGATTAATGACATGTGAAGCGTCTTTGAGTGTCCAAAGAAACGCTACATAAAACCGATGCATTATAATCCATCCATCCATTTTCTTCCGCTTCATCCGTTGCCGGGTCGCGGGGGCAACAGTCTAAGCAGAGACGGCCAGACTTCCCTATCCACACACACTTCCTCCAGCTCGTCCGGGGGGACCCCAAGGCGTTCGCAGGCCAGAGAGAGACATAGTCCCTCCAGCGTGTCCTAGGTCTTCCCCGGGGCCTCCTCCTGGTGGGACGTGCCCGGAACACCTCCCCAGGGAGGCGTCCAGGAGGCATCCGGAACAGATGCCCGAGCCACCTCAGCTGGTTCCTCTCGACGTGGAGGAGCAGCGGCTCTACTCCGAGCTCCTCCCGTGTGACTGAGCTCCTCACCCTGTCTCTAAGGGAGCGCCCAGCCACTCTGCGGAGGAAGCTCATTTCGACCGCTTGTATCCGCGCCGCATCCCAGCCGCTTCACACTCGGCTGCAAACCCTCCCAGTGCATGCTGCAGGTCCTGGTTCATTGGAGCCAACAGGACAACATCGTCCGCAAAAAACAAAGATGAAGATAAGATAAGATATACTTTATTGATCTCACACAGGAGAAATGTACATGTCATTCATCTGGCATTGATAGAATCACTCAAGATTGTGCAAAAAGACAAGAAGAAGAAATGTGCAACATGTTAAATGCAGGATATATTATGTACATTCAAAGTGGCAATTAAAAAGTGGCAATCAAGAAACAGTGTCAATAGTAGTGCAGGTTTTTCCAGTCTTGTGGAAAGTGATTTAAAGTGACTTGTTGTACTGCGATCACAGCTACGAGCTGCCGAATCGGCAATAGAGGTGGAGAACATCTTCCCAATCACCCCTCTCCAAGTGTCACTGGCATTTCCCACATGGACGTTGAAGTCCCCCAGGAGAATAACAGAGTCCCCGGTCAGTGCACCGTCCAGTACCCCTCCCAAGGACTCCAAGAAGGCCGAGTACTCTGCACTGCTGTTAGGCCCGTACGCCGTCACAACAATAAATCAATAATGGATAATATGAGTCTCCTCTAAAAGATTGAGTTTAAAACTAAAAATGCCAAACGTTCTGGTGCTCTCCAGTTTTTATTGTATTCAGAAAGAAACAAACTCATTAAATCAAAGGTTTTTTGCCAAATATGCAACATACTCATCAAACTATACAACTCTTTGACAGTTCAGGTGCAGTTTCAACAAATTCAGTCCACTTGAAACATGTAGTGGAGAAAGTAACGATCGTTTTTACATGTATTAAAACAACCGCCGGCGGGGGCTTGTGAGAAAAAAATAATAATTCTGCTGGCAATAGTAGATGTATTTTGAACTTCATAATCCACAAGCTATATATAATTTTAAAGCTTATTTTCTCAGCTATATTTATATGTAAGTGTTAACGATATCAGACTTTGCATTCAAAAGATATAAAGCATAATATGGGCACAAAATAAATCATGTTTGTATAAGTTTCTTACCTTTCGTCTTCTGCTGCTCCAACAAATTAGACTTTCCCCGTCCTTGCTTAGTCTCTTTCTCTCCGTGAGTCTTCAGTGAAAAATAATATCCACTTGTATTTCCCAAAGTATAATCCATTCTTCAGAAATAATCCAACAATGTGCATTTTTCTGTTGCAAAAAAACGCTCCGAAAGATGTTCAGGCTTCTCTTTCACATTTCACCAAGTTTGAGCTTTTTTTACCCCCACAAACATAATATCCACGTGTTCCTTGAGTCCTTAGCTTTAAAAAGAGAAGTTCCATGAAAAGAAAGGAGCAGGTTTCAGTCTGCAGGACCCTTGTGAAAAAGACGAACCGCATCCACTTGCAGAGGGTCCGTTTTTGCCTTGTTGTTGATTACAGGCTAGCGCTATGAGGTAGCCCTGAATGATTGACGTGTCTAAGTAGCCAATAAAAAGAGCTTTCTTTTGATGGGTGGGACTTGTAGGAACCCTTTTCATTTTCACAGTAAAAGCGTGCGTAAAGACGCTGTTAGTACTGCTCAGTGGGGGCGGGTCCCGGCTCAAAAGTGGCCAAAATGACGTGCGCTGACATGCTGCAATACCACCCCGGGCCTGTGGGGGTGGACCCGGAAGTAGAATTAGCCAATGCTAACATATAGCATTGGCAGACCTGTCAAAAACGTCTTTACAGGATGGTCCAAAAGTTGGCTCTTGGCCCAAAGCTCCGTTCCACATGTGTGTCAATGCTGAGGGGGGTGTTTTGGTCCACTCTAGTTTACTTGCTGTGAATTTTTAAAGTCTCTCGTTCAAATGAATGGAGTTGCGCCGGCTGACACATGCGCAGATGCGTTTTTTCACAATTTTCTTGTGGGCGGGACCACTCGCGGCCATTTTGGATTGCTCCATGAAAGCACTTTTTTTGGCCCATTAGTTAGAACGGCGGCGATAGGCGTGACTCTGTCCGTTAATATCTACAGTCTATGGTACTGCTGCGCATATTTTATATGCATTTACACTACTAAAAAAATTATTTTGAAACAATTTAAAAGAAAATCACACAGATTTGTAACTTATAAGTACCAAAACTAAAAAATATGCTTTTTATGATGGTGAAATGTTAGTAAAGCAGTTTGGCACAATTTGGCACACAATTTGCCAAATTGGTTCCGAATGGCACTACTTGATAAAAAAGAGAAACTGCATAAAAACTATAAAACTTAGAAGTCTGAAACTTTAGACAGTTGTTGTCAACAACACAATGAACTAATTGGCGTTGAAAATGTTCTTCTTCCAATGAAGTAGGCTTTTTTAGGGCATTTATACATTGAATTGTTTAGACGAGGCTAAAAAAAAAGTTTTTTTCCCCAAACTTCAAAGGATGCAGAGTGAAATAGGAATAACATACATTATTTCAGTGTATATTCACATAAACTAGAAGGGCCTAGCTTTAAAATGATGCATCACACAAGCATGTGAGATGTAAGATGTGTTTTTAAATAAGCAAAGACATTTGGGTATGCCAAACTTTTGTGCACGAGCCAAAACAGATGTAGGAGTTTAAGAGGTTAAAAGTTAAACTATAACACTATAATTGAGCCTCAGTACATATACATTTACATATTACATATACATAGTACATATTCGTATTTGATGAATTTATGACATTTGACAGAGGAGTTAAAATCCTAGCTGCTTCAGCCAGTAGAGCCCTGGGTTCTGTGATAAACAAGTTAAAAGTCTGTAAAGATCTTGGTTATGGAACATTCTCTCAGTTGTATGCCGCCTGTGTGTCGCCTGTGCTAAACTATGCTGCTGGTGTGTGGGGGGCCGTGCAGAGCCCAGCCTTAGACGTTGTAGAAAACCGTGCAATCCGCTGCTTCTTGGGAGTTCATAAGTTTGTCCCCGTGCTGGCAGCGCAGGGCGATATGGGCTGGGTTCCTGGATCAATCCAAAGGAAATGTGAAATGGTGAGACTGTGGAATCGACTCATTAACCTGTCTGAAAATAGAGTAACAAAAAAAGTCTTTCTATGGAGTAAAAATAAGTGTCCTTGGGCTGCAGAGCTCCGGACTGTCTTTGCTGATGCACAACTCCAGTATGTATTCCAGAATAATTTGTCCTGTAGTGTTAAAACCATCAGATCAATTTTAATGTCAAATTTTGAACACAAATGGTTGACTGGGATCATGGCAAAGCCAAAGCTAAGGACTTACTTACAAATTAAAGATGTATTTGAAACTGAGTTGTATGTAAAGGCAAACCTGACAAGGAACCAAAGATCTTTGATGGCTCAGCTGCGAACTGGCATCCTTCCCCTGGCCATAGAAACTGGCAGGTTCACTCAAGCTCCTGAAGAGGACAGACTCTGTAGACTGTGTGAGTTAGGAGAGATTGAAAGTGAAACTCATTTTGTGTTATATTGTCCACAGTACGATGATCTTAGAAATGTATTGTTTGGTGAATTGTTTGTTCAAAAGCCTGAAATGTTCTGGATCAGTGATGACGACAAGATGAAATGGTTGTTTACTTCTAATGTGTTTAAATTGGCTTCTTTTGTTTGTAAAGCCTGGTTGAGGCGGCAGACTTGTTTGTTTAAATAAGTTTATGTATTGTATAGTGTGCCTATTGTCTGGCATCTGGTGCTTTTGTTGGTGTTATTGGTGTCTTATAAGCCCATTAGGGCTGGGCATACAGTGTGTATGTAAGACACAATAATAAAAACTATTCATTCATTCATTCATATACAGGGCGGCACGGTGGCTGAGTGGATAGCACTCTTGCTTCTCAGCAAGAAGGTCCTGAGTTCGAATCCTGGACGGACCAAGGCCTTTCTGAGTGGAGTTTGCATGTTCTCCCCATGTCTGCGTAGGTTTCCTCCGGGTACTCCGGTTTCCCCTACCACTAAAAACATGCACAATAGTTCTGGCATGTGCCTCCTGTACTGGCCCCGCTCCCATCTCTGTGTGGAGTGAGAGGACAAATGCCCAAAAAGATAACAATTGTAAACCGCCTTGTGACTCTGGTCTGTGAAAGGCGGTTTATAAATAAAGATTACTTACTCATCCTCTTTACACCCGCCGGCGCCGTTTTTATTTTTAAAATGTTCTTCTGGCAATAACAGATGCATTTTGAACACCAAACTCCAAAAGCTGTATGTCATTTTAAAGCTTATTTTCTTGTAAACAACATCAGACTTTGCATTCAAAAGATACAACACATAATGTGGGCACAAAATAAATCACTTTCCAAAAAGTTTTTTACCTTTGGGCTTGTGCTGCATAAATAAATCAGATTGGGTCTGCAACAGCTCCCGTGAGTACAGCTAGCGCTGCTGTTTGCACATCGGTCACTGATCTTTGTTGTCTTCCCTACTTCTTTGTATCTATTTCCTGGCTGTTTGATTGACATGTCCGTGTAGCCAATGAGGAAAACTTTCGAGCAAGGGGTGGGACAATGGTGTCCTGTCTTATGTTGTGCCTGTAGAATGAATGAATGAATGAATGAATGAATATTTTATTTAAGTGTCATGCACATATGTGCCCAGCCCACATGGGCTTATATGACACTATAAACATAACTTGGAAGACGACCATTTAAACAATATGTTCAATATACAATATACATTTCACAAAAAAATCAAGAATCTGGATACAAAGCTTTCATTCTCATTGTCCAGGCTTTCTCCACATATCTTGCCAAACAAAAAATTGAATTTCTAAATAACCAACTCAACATATCACCTTCTGCCAACCAAAATAGATCAGGATTACTGCATTTGACTCTTTCAAACAAAGCTGTTCTTAAATCATTATACAATGGACAATAGAACATAAAGTGAAATTCATCCTCCACCACACATAGATCACAAACATTACAAAGTCTGTTCTTTTCAGGTACCCCTCTGTAACGACCCACCTCCACCTCTAGAGGCAGCACTCCTGCTCTGAACTGAGCACACAGAGACCTCTGTCCTCTGTAGAATTGTGCGTAATGGCAGCCAAAAGACGCTCTCGAAGCTGCAATGAATTTACAATCATAAAAAATTAACTTTGACATAAAAAAAGACAGAAAAATAAACACATAGATTAGTAACTTATAAGCACCAATAATAAAAAATATAGTTTTTATGATCATTAAATGTCAGTAAAGACAAACTTCAAAGGATGCAGAGTGAAATAGGAATGACAAACATTATTTTAGTGTATATTTACATAAACTAGAGTGTTTTTAAATAAGCAAAGACATTCGAGTATGCCCAACTTTTGTGCACAAGCCAAAATGAGGCGGGTGTTAAGAGGTTATACAACCCTACAGTTCAGCAGAGTTTCCCAAACGGGGGTTCCCAATCGGATTTTCCCCACTGTAGGACGAATAAAGACAGTGTTGCACCTGTGCCCGCGGCCCTCAGAGCGCAGCTGCGGATAAACAGAAACACACGGTCTCAGCTGCAGCAACAGGCCCGCTGTGATAACGAAACCTACCACACGGGGGCGCACTGGACCGCTCAAGTTTTCTTTCGTTTTCCAATGAAACAAACGGGCCGCTGTTATGAAGTGCAGTCTGTGTAAGTCTCTCTCTTTTCTGCAAATAGACTTATTTTAAACTATAGACAACGTTACGTCCTTTTACGTCACGATCGCGTTGATACTCTGCAGCGTGAGGGCAGTGGAGCTGTCATATAAATAAATGAGTAAATAATAGACGCGCCCATTTTACTTCTTGGATTTAGACCAGAATCGGTTCGTGTGTCGTCCAGGAAGTGCCATCGGAGACTCCCACGGCCCACGCAGACCTGAGCAGACCCAAGCAGACTGAAGCAGACCCAAGCATACTGGAGCCCATTGACCAGCTCCGTGAACGTGCGGTAAGGACGTGTTTGGAGTTTGGGCCTTGACTGTAAAATGCAGATACTTTAGTTTGCACGGACACGTTTTGTTCTGGTCTGCGTCCTGCTAAAACGGAGTATTAGTTTGTGATGACATGGATAATGTTGATAGGCAAGGCAAGTTTAATTATATGGCACAGTTCATGCACAAGGCAAAGTGCTGAACAAAAGCGGAAACATAAATCACAGCTCATTCAAAAGAGAAGCCTGTCTAATTATATAGATTAAGATCAAGTCCAATATTTGTCTCTCCGTGGGGACATTTCAGACCGTGTGGGGTGGGAGGCAGTGCAATTTCCTTATTCCGACTCCATTTCAAGCTGATACGATTGTAAATAAAGTTGTAAATACATTTTAAAATATTCCTAAATATTATTAAATGTAAATATTGCTTATGAATGTATATATCATTAATGGAGAGTGTACAAGTCTCCCCATGCATGGCCTCGCACCAAAGCACATCTGTGACATGTTAGTGCCATATGAACCAAGTCTGAGGAGCACAGGGACTGGCCTCCTGCTGGGACTCTGAGGAGCACAGGGACTGGCCTCCTGCTGGGACTCTGAGGAGCACAGGGACTGGCCTCCTGCTGTTTTTTGACCCCTGCAGCTTATACTACTACTCTTGTTTATTGTCAAAATTGATGAAGGTGAATGAGTCATAGATAGATAGATACTTTATTGATCCCCATCGTAGAAATTCAGGTGTCCAGTAGCAGCAAAAATTAAATTGATCATTCTAAAAAGCAAACAATAGTAATAATCAGCAACAGCCTCTGGGTGGAGCAGGACGGGTCACAGCAGCAGAGGTGGAGTAGCCTCTGGGTGGAGCAGGACGGGTCACAGCAGCAGAGGTGGAGTTGCCTCTGGGTGGAGCAGGACAGGTCACAGCAGCAGAGGTGGAGTAGCCTCTGAGTGGAGCAGGACGGGTCACAGCAGCAGAGGTGGAGTAGTCTCTGGGTGGAGCAGGACAGGTCACAGCAGCAGAGGTGGAGTAGCCTCTGAGTGGAGCAGGACGGGTCACAGCAGCAGAGGTGGAGTAGTCTCTGGGTGGAGCAGGACAGGTCAGAGCAGCAGAGGTGGAGTAGTCTCTGGGTGGAGCAGGACGGGTCACAGCAGCAGAGGTGGAGTAGCCTCTGGGTGGAGCAGGTTGGGTCACAGCAGCAGAGGTGGAGTAGCCTCTGGGTGGAGCAGGACGGGTCACAGCAGCAGAGGTGGAGTAGCTTCTGGGTGGTGCAGGACGGGTCACAGCAGCAGAGGTGGAGTAGCCTCTGGGTGGAGCAGGACGGGTCACAGCAGCAGAGGTGGAGTAGCTTCTGGGTGGTGCAGGACGGGTCACAGCAGCAGAGGTGGAGTAGCCTCTGGGTGGAGCAGTACAGGTCACAGCAGCAGAGGTGGAGTAGCCTCTGGGTGGAGCAGGACGGGTCACAGCAGCAGAGATGGAGTAGCCTCTGGGTGGAGCAGGACAGGTCAAAAGGTGGAGTAGCCTCTTGGTTTTGACCATTTTCTCTGCTCTAGTCCAAAGTAAAATGCTAAATGCTTCATTAGCATTTTTCAAAAAGTTAGCATTCCTCCAGTGGGTTTTTGCCTGATCCGCTTGGTTTGAACCATGAATCTTCTCTGCTCTGGTCTGGGAATCTTTTCTACTCGGGCAGAAAAAAGCAATAAAAAGAAAAGTTGTAAAGCACAAAACAAAAGCTGTTTCAGAGACACTTTGGACTTGCAGCCGTTCCGTGAGCATCCTACAGTTGTCAAAATAGATTTAGGTGAATGAGCCATGGAAGCTAACGGCTAATCAAGTACGGCGTTGATCTTCTTTTCAGGTGGTGTGGCTTACATATAGGGACGCCTTATAGTCCAGAAATTATGGTACAATACAATGGTTTAATACATTTTTAAAAATATAAGATAAAACTTTTTTGGTCCATTGCTTTGAATGGGAGCAGTGAAAATGACGGCTCTGAAAGGCTTTTTAACTCTTAACCATCGAGAACCTGTCTTCAATCCCGCAGTCTGACATCTGAGCTGCACTCCCTGTACTTCTCTGCAGTTCAGCATTGTTCTGTGTGGATAATCGCCATGGCAACGGTCTGTCTGTGGCTGGCATTGCTGTATTTCGTGTTTGTGGAGGAGATTGGGAATGATCAGCGTTTGTTCTGATGTTTTAATGTGGTACTTACAGAGATGGACTCACACAAACCTGCTGCTGCTGCTGTTCCGGACCAGAGCTCTGAGAGAACAAAGTCTAAAAAACGCAAAAAGAGGTAAGAATTATTCAAATGTAAAAATCTCATTATGTCTTGTTTATGTCGAAGGTTCTTTTAATTAAGACAAAGAGAGTAAAGAAGCTCAAACTGCTTAATGACCACATGGTTGGGTGATAGACTTGTGCCGTCGTCAGAGGAGACTCATGATGGTGTCATGTCTCTAGAGAAGTGAGTCCCAAGTGTGAGCCAAGGTATAGGCCCCCTGGTCTCTGTTGATGGTCCGTGCTCCCCGCTTCCTGGTTTCAATCTCCTCTCAAATCCATTCTTTTGTATTTTTGTTTGCTGTTACAACTATTTCTACCTTGTCCCAGTTCAATTCACTTCTCCAGCCTGACCCTCTGACGCTAAGCAGGGTAGGGCTGGGTTAGTATTGTGATGGGAGACCAGTGGGGCGGCTGTGGCTGTAAAGTGTCAAACTATGGCTGTGTCCTTAGGCAAGACACTTCCCCCACATTAGAATGAGTCTGATCTAGTGTGTGTGTGTGTGTGAATGGTTGGTGGTGGTGGGAGGGGCCGATGGCACAGATTGGTTGCCTCGCTTCTGTCAGTGTGCCCCAGGGCAGCTGTGGCTATAGTAGTAGTTTATCACCACCGTGTATTGAGTGAATGAATAATAACATGTGAAGTGTTTTCGAGTGTCCAAAAATAATTATCGTTAAATCCTCTCGCTCCGGTCCTTACCAAGCCTCACCTGGTCCCTGGTCTCTGGTCCAGACCCAGTGGATGGGTCGAATGCAGAGGACAGTAAAACGCAAATACTATATCTATAATATTATCACTTTCTTTCAAACGTTTACAGGAAGAACCAAAAGACTGGATCAGATTCTACGCTGTGTTTGTCCAGCGAAAAGACAACAGATGAGTATGTTTTTAAATTTTTATACTAAAGACCATATATTAGGAGCGGACTTACTGAGTGTGACATCACCCTAGTGTTAGCCTCAATGTGGAAGAGGCTAATTTAGGCTAGCTATTTCCTAAACTACACCCGGTAATGTAGCTAGAGGAATGTACTTTTTAGGGATACTTTGAATTCTTCTTTTATATTTATTTATATATAGACGGGTCAAAGAATAATTCATAATAAAATATCTTTCACTTCTCCTCTGATGTTTCTAAAGCCTGATTGGAGGAAAAGGAGGCGCACCGTCTCTGGCCTCCATGAGTCCAGAACGGCCTTCTATGGCGAGTGGAAACACCAGGTAAACACTTTAACAGTCATTTCAACCAAATAACAAGACGTATCATTATTTATCATTTTAGGCTGTAGTTAACATGTATTTGAGATTTGAGAGTATGAGATTTTGTATGTAGAGTATTTGTTCTATGTATTGTTTGGAGTTTGCTCCTTTTTAACTCCTTTTGCAGGTTGAAACGATTGGATCTGAGTTTACCGAGACGTATGTAATGCGCCCGAGTCTGTTGTTAGCATTTAGCATTTAGCCTAGCCATCTCCTTTGCCGCTAACGGAGCCCGTGGGGAGTAGCGCCACAATTTATTCTAGCGATTACATTTGTTAAACATTCCTCTTGCTCCTGCTTCAGTTTCTTGACAGAACCAGACCGGATTACTTTACTATCGCATTTTTTGCCATTGCCAAACTACGACCTTTCCGTTCGGCGCAAACTCTTGACATCATCCAACAACTAACTACAACACCCGCCTCCCCTGCTCGCTGATTGATCTTATGGGATTCAAGCAATTGTAATCGCAAACACAGGGACTAGACCCAGACGTTACATGCAGTGAATGATGTACGGATGGATAAGGCCAGGCTAGTTTGGATTGGACTGACTGAATGTGACATCACCATAGTTTTATTAGCCGTACCGCTGCAAAACACAAGACGGGCCATGTATACGCTTTGCTATCATTGTTAGTGCTGTCAAACAATTCAAATATTTATTCGGAATTAATCACAATGAATCGCACTTTTGTCCCTAGTCCAAATGTCCCTTGATTTGAGAAGAAATTTGATATTGACCAATACCAAAAGACAGTATTTGGATTGTCTAATATGTACTTCTCAATCTCTGGTTTTTGAGTACAGAACAAATGAACACAGTAGAAAATGACTGAAATTGTCAAATAAAGGCGACTCTTTTGTTGTTGTTGTTTCGGTTTCAAGTCAGTTCGATGGTTAGGATTTTTTTTTCAGTGAAAACAGCTCCAGCTTCAGCGTTTGACCTGGAGATATTTGTGATTCTGAATGACGTCCAGTAATCAGGAGTGGGCGTGGCTTTTGAAGCGTCAAAGGCAGCGGGGCGGATATCAGATACGTGCCCGTGGTAGAAGCCTGGAGCACAAGCACGCAGACACACCCAGTCTCTCATGTGTATTTTTGCCGCACAGTTACGCAGATTTCAGTCAAAACACATACCTGCACTAATTGCGCGATAAAATAAGCGTTGGTTTATACTTTGAGTTAAGAAATTAATTCGTAATTTCCAAACGTACGGACTGCCACACCTGGTAATGGTAATTTTGATGATGGTGTTAAGCAAAAATAAGTGTTTTTTTTTTTTTTTTATCCAACTTTGTTTTTGTAGTTGACCAATGACTAAAGATATATACATGAGATCTCAGAATTGAAATCTCAACGTGTGCAAAGGGGAGGGACAAAAATGACAATGTAAAATTCATGTTTTCTTTGAGATCTGACATTTTTATTTCTGAAGGTCCTCCAGAAAAAGTGCATCCTCGACTTCAGCATCTGTGAAATCCTTCAGTCCAGAGAGACCAGATTTATCGACACGTAAAGACAGGTATGAGGCCGTTTTTATTATTTTACACGCTTTGAGTTCACACTGCATCGGAATATTGTGAAATGAACGCAGAGTTTGTTAAATCAAATCCATCGCATGTGACTTTTGTGAAAACAGTTTATTGATTTAGTGTTTTAGGTGTGTATTTGTGAGTTTAATATCCATCTTGAATCAAACTTTGAATTGTGTTTTTCCTAAAGCCTGATTGGAGGAAAAGGTGCGTCTCCGTCTCTTTCCTCCATGAGTCCAGAACGACCGTCTATGGCGAGTGGCAACACACGACACCCCAGGTACAACTGTTGTTTCAATCAAATTACTTTAATAATAATAATAATAATAATAAGATTGGTATAAGATTGACAACATGAGTGATAGATTTTGTTTTGGAGGCAGGACGAGCCCCAATTTCCACCCGACTTAATTAAACAAGACGTTGATTTTTTTTAAATGTGCAAAAAATGATCAAATATAAAGTAAAAAATGTTTGTGTTTTTATCTTATTTTGAGTACATTTTCACAAGAGTTGCCAATGGAATGAGCAAAAATATCTTGTACTAAAAAAAACACAAGAAAATTCAAGAAATGTCTTTGGAATGAGAAATAATTTGCAACTGCCTTTGAAATAAGCAAATCTTGTTTTAAGACTGTCAAAATGTGCTTAAATTAAGATGAAAACACTTGATTCAACCAATTATTGCCGTATATTTGATCATTTTTTGCAGTGTAAGATGAAGGGAACCTCTTTTCGTCCCACAGTGGGGAAATTCCAGTGTTGCAGCACACATGCAGGATCATACTACACATATAGAGAGGAGCAGCTGTAAATGGTATACATCAGTGGACCTATAGCTTGGGAGCCACCAGTAGCTCTCCACCCCCTTCCAGGTAGCTCCCCAAAGGATTTAGAAACGAACAAATCCAGTAAGACACTTAATATTTCAGATTGTATTATCCATTACCATTATTTATTATTGTAAACGCTCTTACTTTGTCACTAGTAACAAGTATGTGATGATAGATAATGAATGTACTCGATATCAGACTCGTTCACACCAATTTATCACCAGAGTAGCAGCTGTTAATCTGAGTCTGGACCAGTGGGGGCGGGTCCCAGGTCAAAAGTGGCCAAAATGACGTGCGCTGACATGGGGCGGCACGGTGGCTGAGTGGATAGCACTCTCGCCTCTCGCCTCTCAGCAAGAAGGTCCTGGGTTCGAATCCCGGCCAGACCAGGGCCTTTCTGAGTGGAGTTTGCATGTTCTCCCCGTGTCTGCGTAGGTTTCCTCCGGGTACTCCGGTTTCCCCTACCACTAAAAATATGTACAATAGTTCTGGCATGTGCCTCCTGTACTGGCGACCCCGCTCCCATCTCTGTGTGGAGTGAGAGACAAATGCCCAAAAATTAACAATTGTAAACCGCTTTGAGACTCTGGTCTGTGAAAGGCGGTATATAAATAAAGCTTACTACTTACTTACTTACTATGCTACAATACCACCCCGGGCCGATGGGGGTGGACCCAGAAGAAGAATTAGCCAATGCTAACATATAGCATGGGCAGACCTCTCAAAAATGTCTTTACAGGATGGACCAAAAGTTGTCTCTTGGCCCAAAGCTCCGTTCCACATGTGTGTCAATGCTGAGGGGGTGTTTTGGTCCACTCTAGTTTACTTGTTGTGAATTTTTGAAGTCTCTCGTTCAAATGAATGGAGCTGCGGCTGACGCATGCGCAGATGCGTTTTTTCACAATTTTCTTGTGGGCGGGACCACTCGCGGCCATTTTGGATAGCTCCAGTAGAGCATATTTTTTGGCCCATTAGTTAGAACGGCGGAGATAGGCGTGACTCTGTCCATTAATATATACAGTCTATGGTCTGGACCTGAGCCTTTGACAGAATGAGCTGCGGAAGTTTGTTACATATTTTCAGGTTTGATTCATAGATTTGTTTCGAAACGATTACTTTCATATAGTAAACAAATTCAATGTGAAACCAAAGAAATTGACAGAAACCATCACACCCGTTTTTATTGATTATTGTTTTTTTTTAATGATTATTTTTTCTTTCAAGTGATTTCCTGATGTTGTTCATGTGAATCTTGTGGGAGTTCATCTGCTGCTTTTTCAGACTGAGGACCTTTTATATGTCACTTGAGCCACAGTTGTTTAAAAATGCTCCAATAATAGTTTTGTTAATCTTTTCCTTTTCTCCAATCTAGTTTAATCATTTTAGTTTTTGAGTTATTACATTTTAAAGTCCAGATACGATAATGACCTCTTTACTGTGAAGTAGGATTCAGGACACAGACAGAAACCCAGGTCCAGCCTCAGGAAGATGTTTGTTCTAACGTAAAAACATGTGTGTATTATTTCTAAAGGTCTGACAGAAGAAGTGCCTCCACAACGTCTCCATCTCTGCAGTCGTTCAGTCCAGAACGCCCCGATCTATCCACACAAAAACACAGGTATAGGGCCACAACCTTTCTCAATATCAACTACATTGGTATTTATTAAGTATAACCGACACGTATTCAACTGTTTACTGTGCCTAATATAGATGAATTAAAACAGGTATACACCAATTCATTCCGCCGCTAATGAAAGCATTTGATTGGTTCTTCCTTATATTTATCCTATCTGGATTTGGGCTTTATCAAAATATAACCAGGATCACAGAAAGCACGAAACCACAGATTCGTTTAAGCCCAAAATGGGGAGTAAGTCACAAGCTGAGATAGAGGAGTTTCCTTTTACATGTAAGTCAATAGGAGCCAGAGCTAGCATTAGCATCAGCTGTTAGCATTGTGTGCTAATACAGGCTATGAACTGTGGACAACAGCAACAAGTGCAAGGTTAAGGTTATGTCTTCTGCATTCGACCCATTCAGGAGCTAACTAGGTAATGCTAACTTTGCTAATGCTAACGCCTTTTATTCTTTTTGCTGACAGGAATGTACTGGAACCTTTCAGTTGTGGAAAACATGCGACAGAAGTATGTATTAGGATCCAACCCAGCGTTGGTATCGATCTTGACACTCACCGTTTTCACACCAGGAATATTTTCAGTATCATATTCTTGCTTGCCGTCTTCTTGCCCTTTGTTTCTAGCCTGAGCAGCTAGACCCACACAATCTAACACTCACAGAAGTATGGATCTCTGCTCTGAGCTGTGTTTGAATGTTTTTGCTTATGTCACAACAAACACACATGCGCTCTCCTGGCTCATACAGTGAGGAGAGTCATTTAATATCATTTTAATTACAATCAAACTCAACAGATCCGTTTTCCAAACGCCACATCAAAGAGCACAGAATCAGAATCATTTTTATTGCCACGTAAGTAACAGGAGGTCACAGACTTGGAAATTGCTTTGGCTCAGTGCAACAGTCAAAAAGAGATAATAAAAATAAGAATTAAAAACACTTCTAAAGAATAAATTTAAATTTAAAATAGAGTTACAGTTACTATTTACAATATACAAGTGCACATGGTGCACACAATGTAAGGTGACAGCAGTACAGTGAAGTAAAGTGACGTATGATGGGCAGTAAAGTGACTTTATAAAGGGCGGGGGGACAGGTTAAGAAGTGTTCAAGAGTCCAACAGCCGAGGGGAAGAAACTGTTCTTGTGGCGGGAGGTTCTAGTCCTGATGGACCGCAGTCTCCTGCCTGAGGGGAGTGGTTGGAATAGTCCATGTGCAGGGTGAGAGGGGTCGGCTGTGATACGACCAGCCCGGCCTCGAGCTCGGGCGACGTACAGGTCCTGCAGCGATGGAAGGCTGCGGCCGATCACTTCCTCTGCAGAGCACACAATGCGCTGTAGTCTCTGTTTGTCCCTGACTGTGGCTCCAGCGAACTACACGGTGCTGGAGGAGGTGCTGGAGGAGGTGATGGAGGAGGTGATGGAGGAGGTGCTGGAGGAGGTGATGGAGGAGGTGAGGATGGACTCGATGATGGCCGTGTAGAACTGCACCAACATCTGTGCAGGCAGCTTGGCTTTCCTGAGCTGCCGCAGGAAGTACATCCTCTGCTGGGCCTTCTTGATGAGGGAGCTGATGGTCGGCTCCCACTTGAGGTCCTGGGTGATGGTGGTGCCCAGGAAACGGAAGGACTCCACAGAGGTGATGGGGGAGTCCATCACGGAAGGTGGGGGCGGGGGGACAGTGCTCTTCCTGAAGTCCACAATCATCTCCACTGTCTTCTGGGCGTTCAGCTCCAGGTTGTTACCACTGCACCAGGACACCAGCCGGTCCACCTCCCTCCTGTAGGCGGACTCATCGTTGTTGGAGATGAGTCCAATGAGGGTGGTGTCGTCCGCGAACTTGATCAGCTTCACGGAGTCGTGGCTGGAGGTGCAGTGGTTGGTGTACAGGGAGAAGAGCAGGGGAGAAAGAACACAGCCCTGTGGGGCTCCTGTATTTATAATCCGAGAGTCCGAGACATTCTTCCCCAGACGCACTCGCTGCTTCCTGTCCGACAGGAAGTCAGTGATCCACCTGCAGGTGGAATCGGGCACGTTGAGCTGGGAGAGCTTGTCCTGGAGCAGGGATGGCAGGATTGTGTTGAAGGCAGAGCTGAAGTCCACGAACAGGACCCTGGCGTAGGTCCCCGGGGAGTCCAGGTGCTGTAGGATGTGGTGGAGGGCCAGGTTAATGGCGTCGTCTACAGATCTGTTGGCTCTGTAGGCGAACTGCAGGGGGTCCAGGAGGGGGGAGGTGAAGGACTTGAGATGGGAGAGGACCAGGCGTTCAAATGACTTCATGACGACAGACGTAAGTGCTACAGGTCTGTAGTCGTTGAGTCCTGTGATCCTGGGCTTCTTCGGGACGGGGACAATGATGGAGGATTTGAAGCAGGCCGGGACATGGCAGGACTGCAGAGAGGTGTCCTGCCATAATGTCTGACACACAGGCAAAGTGTGTCAGACATTAACATGCTAACGTTAGTGCTACTTTAAAGAGATTGTTATACTAAGTCAGATTTGACTCAATAATTCTGCATAAATGAGTCAATCCACTGATGAAGAAGCACCAGAGCTGAACTCAAGCAGCTGCTTCTGGCCCAGAGTTCACGAGTCGTCCCAAGTTTCCAAGGTTGTTGTGAACGTAGCTTCTGGCAGAGGCCCGTGGGGGAGTTAGTAAAGTTTGCTCGCCCAACACAGAAGGGTACAACCTGAGGGGCTTTGTTTCGAGCGGTACAGATATGGCCAACGCCAGGTCACGTGACTGAAAGCCAGCAATTAAAGGCCGCTCTGTTTATCAGTGTCTATAATGCGTCACATTTGGACAAAGGTTTCTGTTTCTGATACAAGACGTTTTTTTATTTAAATGTGCCTTATGTAATATGAAAGTACCTCTTTTCATCCCACAGTGGGGAAATGTCAGTGTTGCAGCACACATACAGGATCATATTACATATATACAGATGAGCAGCTGTAAATGTAATGTATAGATTGACACATTTATACACAACAATAATGGCTATATATACACATAATGTAATTTAGCACAAAATGGGCAGAATAAAAAAGAAGATAATGTGACATTCAGGGGAAATTTTATTTAAAGATAAACTGACATCGGCAGTTCTCATTGTACAGATGAGATGGTGTAGTGCTAATCTGATTTTATAATCTGCAGAAAATACTGTAAAATCAGAAAAGCACTAGATGACTGATTCAACAAATATTTGAGAATACATCAGCAAAAAATCCAGTGTGTGTGAAATGTGATGTAACACGTGTGAAAACGGCATTAGTATTTCATGATACAATAACACAAAAACTGAACACAGTTTCTGCATAATTTCAATACATTTATCTCATTTCCACAGGACGAAGATCTGGCGCTTCCCCAACTAATGGAAGAATGGACAAGAGAACATGTTCGAGACTGGCTAATAACTCATCTTCGGATCTCGCAGAAGGTTGCCGAGAGTCTCTACGACCAAGAGACCTCAGGAGCGTGTTTAATGTCCTTTGAGAAGCAGGACCTTCTAGAGTTAGGGGTTCCTCCAGCTCCGGCCCTACAGATCTTACGACAGGTGGAAAAGTTCCACAGACGCTCTGAGCCCAGTGCACGACATCAGGACCAAGACTTAGAGAGAATTACTGAGGACAGAGAGGAGACCCAGACAGTGACCACAGATTCAGGATTTCACAGTGAAAGTGCATCCGTAGAGCAGGAAGTGAGAGATGTGGTTGAAGAACCGATTATAGAGAACTCTCGTGAACATCTCCAGGTGAAATCCCTTTCTCCAGTGAAGCGGCCGGTGTGCGCATTGCGGCCTTTTGACAAGAGCAATGCCCCAGTGTTTTACACACACCATCACTTCCTCCCCGCTGTCACAGGACCCAGTAATCTTTTAGAACCCGTTCATGAATACCTGCTTTTACCAGATCCTGAAGAAATGAGCCAAAAAGAGGTTCTGTTTGAGTTCACCAACGAAATGTTTTGTTTTGCTGCAAGCTGTATGAACTCACGCACCAATGGAACGATTCATTTTGGAGTAACGGATGAACCAGGCGAGGAACATGGTCAAATAAGAGGCCACAAAATCAGCTCTGAGCGTCTCTACAGCGAGGTCTTTGAATCACATGTGAGTAAATACTTTGATCAGCTGCACATCAACACTGCCCGAAGCTGCATCCGGCCTCCTGTGTTTGTCCAAGTCCAGTGTGAAGACGGAACAGCTTCAGACAAGTGGGTGATCGAGGTGGACGTGGTCCCTCACTACTCACTGACTCAAGAGAACGTCTTCTACACAATATTGAAAATCCCATCCTCACAGAAACATCTGCAGAAGTCCAAAATCGAATGCCTGTTTGTGCGAGAAGGGTCCAGAAAAGTGAATATTTTGGCAGATCCAAATCCACGTGTGTTTCAAGATAAGATCAAAGAAATCCAAGAGAAAGTGAAGTGTTGGGCATCAGCTCGCAGAGCAGCAGAGGAGAAGCCTGAGCCTGCAGTTTCCTCTGAGCACCAAGGTCACCGACTGAAGCAGCTCATCACCCGAGGACAGGATTCTCTCACAAACTCTATTCAAGTCGTTGTTGTTACCGACAAATGTCATAAGAGTCAACTGGAGTTCATGGACTTCTTGAAAGAACTGAATCTGTTTTCAGTTTTGGATTTTGATCCAGAGTCTGACATGAATGGAACATGTCATTTATACAGAAGTGATCGTGCTGCCAATCTACATTTTCCACACATGTACACGAGTCAAGACAGAACTTCAGTAATAGCAAAGTTAAATCTGTTCAAACAGACGAGCTGGGTCTTCTGCAATGGCCAAGCAGGTGAAGAGAGCGACTCTGAGAGGCCACTCACTCCCAGCGAGTGGCTGAAGAAACGCTCTGGTGACATCAACAGCATGGTCTCCTTTCTCTGCAGCCCTGACCTGCTTCCCAAGCACAGATTACTGATCCTCATTTTTATTCACTCTCCTGTTTATGACATCTCAAGTCCTGTCCTAGAAACCTTCTGTGCTTTGTATCGCTCTTTAGAAGGAATGGACAACATGCTTTGCATTTGCAAAGACTCTGAAGTCTTCAGAGAGTGGAAGAAGTTGGTGGAGATACGCTGCAAAGAGGACATCAGCAATAAATGCATCTACACATTGAGTTTACACGAGATCTCCAGCACCATAAAGAAACTAAAGGAGCCTCAAACTCGTGCTTCCAGAAGGTTCTTGCCTTCCACTGGTTCTAGTTCAGTCCTGCTGGAAAAGAAAGAAGAGGAGATGATGACGGATTTGGAAATACTGTGTGAAAATGAATGTGACAAAACAGAAATGGAAACAAATACATTTTTCGAAGAGTTTAAGAAAAACATAGAGGAGGAGTTTTACAGGGGAGGCCAAGTGTCATGGTGGAACTTCAACCTTGCAGAGCAACGGGGCAGTCTGCCTTTCATCAAACGAGACAAATATGACGAACTGCACCAACTCATCTGTCCCGTGCAGAGCTACACCTCTCCATGTGTGGTGGTGTCACTGTTCCACCATCCAGGCTGTGGGGGGACCACTTTAGCCAAGCATATACTATGGAGCTTGAAAAGCAAATTCAGGTGTGCAGTTGTGAAAAACCAAATGGCAACAACTAAAGAGATAGCTCTGCAAGTTAGAACACTGCTCACATATGGAAAACAAGATCAGCCCGGATACACTCCAGTTCTCCTCCTTGTCGACAACTGGTACGATATTGGAGACTTAAAACAGTGTATTATCAGTGGCGCTACAGACAGAAATCAGCCCAACATGGTTGTCATATTGAATTGTGAACGAACACAGTTTCCTGATGAAGCATCAAGACACAGTGACCATCCAAATGTGTTCATCAGTGCCAAGCTTTCATCCAAAGAAAAGGATTTGTTTTCTGAGAAATATCAGGAACTCAAAGACAACCACGACAAACCTGACACTTTCTATGCTTTCATGATCATGAAAAACGACTTCAGCAAAGATTACATCAGTGATTTAGTGAACAACATTCTCAAAGATCTTGACGTTGGGTCACAACAGGGAAGACTTTTGTCTTTCTTGGCTCTGCTGAACACGTACGTCAACGGGTCCTACATGTCCCTCTCTTTGTGCGAGGAGCTGATGGGGATTAGAAACCCACTTTGGAGGCAGGAAACTCTGGAAGATAAAATGAACCCGTATTCCACACTCTTGATCACTTTCACAGTTGAGGAACATGGCACTTATCAAGCAGTGCGGTTCTTACATCAGATGATTGCTGAAAACTGCATCAAAGTCTTCAAAGAACATCCACTTTCTATCTCTGAAATAACCACCGACTTGCTGTTCTGTGAGAGTGTCTATAAGACATGCATGGGAAAAGATTTCCTAAACCAATTTATCCAAAGTATGTTGGTCACACGAAGCCGGCGAGAGCAAGGAGATGACAAAAACACACTCTTTTCCCCTTTGATTGAAGACATTAAAACAGAAGAAGGCTTTGATAAAGTCACAGAGGTCCTTGAAAGAGCCGTAGATAGATTTGACAGAAGTGCCACTTTGCCTCAGGCTCTGGCGAGACACATGTGTCTTAATGAGAAAGACTTTGGCTGCGCTCTCAAATGGGCTCTAGACGCACAGAGCAAAAGATCAAACTCCTACATTGCAGACACAGTGGGGCAGGTGCACAAAAGCCAGCTCAAAAAACTTGTTGAGGATTCAAAAGAACCATCTCCCGAATCACTTGATGAATGTTTACAGGTCGCATCCAAGGCTGTGTCAGCCTTCAGGGAATCTCAGGAACTAGCAGAGAAAGATGATAAAAACGATCCATTTGATCAACATTTCAAAAGAGGACATACGTCATACAATATGTCAGGCTATCTGGGAGAAACAGAGGTCATACTCATGCTTCTGGACTTCATCACAGAACCATCAGTTTATCCTGCAAGTGACCGACACAAAAGAGATAAACTATTACAGTTTCTGAGAGGTCAGCATCCGGTTACTAACTTGTATGATGACAGCGTCTCAGGAATTAATGCAATCGTCAATGTCCTCAAAGCTCATGAAAGGTTTTTGGTTTCATTAAAACCAAGGCTAAAGGAAAACTTTACTTTCTATGAAAACTACTTTGTATACTTGAGGCCCAGACATGTGCCACTAAAGAAGGAAACAGTTGATGAAAGAAACAAACGTAAGATTTCCGACCTTTTCAAGAAGTACATACAGCTATTTAGTGTTTCAGAACAGGAAAAACAGAGTGAACGAGCAAGAAACCCTAAACTAAGTCTACAGCAGGTTATAGTGGACCATCGTCGCGACCTGGAGATGATGCAAGCTGACTCTTTTGCAGGACTTCTTCAGAGCTTGAGCCACAAAGACTTGAAAGAAATGGAAACCATCCATGACAAATGGAAATTTGTCTTTGAAAATTCAGGAAGCCGATTTCGACATACTTCTGACACAGTGAATTACATCCTGGCAAACATTGTTCTTCATAGCGCCAAACCAAGTTCAGGTCGTGTGAAGAAATATGAAGACTTAGTTGCACTTCTCAATGATATTCTGCAGAGAGAAGGCACTCGTTCCAACCTGCCTGAGCTCTATTACCTCTGCATGCTGCTGATGTGGCCGTCCAGAGACCAAACCCTGAAGCATTTCACAGAGTACAACAACATCAGCACCTACATAAGATCCGCCAAAAGATCCTTCCATAAACGCTTCAGCTTCATCTTTCCATCCAGGAGCGCCATCGCTCACTTCTTTCTTGGGAAATCAAACGGTTTAGGACGAATAGTTAGCAAAGCAAAGCTCGACCAAATATTGCAGGAGTCAAAATCTACAGACCAACTGAAAACCCTTTGGCATACTGGATTGGTGTGGGGTGACCCTGCTATCCAAGAGAAGTTGTTAAGAGTTAAAGGCAGATCTGAAAATGGTGATATTTATGTCACTTATGGCACCAACATCAAAATAATGATCCGTCCTGCATATCTCGGGGATATCCGCAGTGGCTACAGTCGAGAAGACGTTTCCTTTTACATTGGCTTCACCTTGGAAGGTCCTGTGGCCTACGGAGTCAAATATGAAAACTAAAACATGGAGCGGATTCAGCCAAACTAGTTGGACGTTCTCTATGACTGACAAGCGAGCCGTCAATCACAGACAGTTGTTATTGCTGCTTAAAGCAAAAGTTTAAACCCTTGCTTACACACACTAAGAAAAGTTTTTAGCTAAACAGCTCAACCTAAGCCACGGAATTATCTCGGCAGTAGTGGCAGTCAACTGGTGTAATTTAATTTTAAACCACTAGATGTCGCCAGAATACTCCAACTCGGTACAGGGCGTGTGTGATTCTTGGATGGTTTTATACCACAGGCGCAGAGCTATGTCACACAGCACAAAGTGATGTCACACAGTACTCCAGAGCCAATGGAGACGCCAGGCCTAAAATTAAAAGGTAGTGCCACCAAAAAAGAGGTTTTAGGCTCAAAAGTGAGATTTTATTTGGTGTTTAGTTTTCCTTTAAGCACAGCTGTATATAAACCACATTAGCTACATTTTAATAGTGTTTTTTTTTCACATACGCACTTGAGTATTTAATGTACTACTACAACTGACTGTTTTAACTAATCGCATGAAATATAAGTCATGTGTGTACCTCTACACTTCCTCTTTCTGCTGTTCACATAAACGCTCTGAAGCAGGATTTGGTTCTACATTTGAGGGTGTATACTACAAAGGCTGCAGGGTCCAAGAAACTTGAAAAAAAAAAAACAAGTACGATTTCATAAGTTGATGCCATTGACTGTATACAGATGGACGATGCTAACCAGCTAGCTCAATGAAGCCCAACTTTTGCTCCGAATCGCTCTGGCTCGTATTGACTCACATTGGAAAGTAAACTCCTCTTGCTCAGTAACTGTATGTGTCACACTCATCATTCTGGGATGAAAGAATCTGTAGTTTCTGTGCGCTATTTATGATCATGGTGGCTTTGTAAATTCAGAAATGACCCATACAAGGATTGACCAAGCAACGGTTTTAGCAACACATCTGCCTCTGTGATTGTGCAAAGCTAACACCATCGGAACCATAGACTGTATATATTAACGGACGTAGTCACACCTATCTCCGCCGTTTTAACTAATGTGCCACAACTTTCGCGGTCTGTGAGCAGTTTCAAAATGGCCGCGGGGGCTGGAAAATGTGAAAAAACGCATCTGCGCATGCGTCAGCTGCACGAGCCCCGTTCATATAAACGAGTGACTTCAAAAATTCACAGCGACTAAATTAGACTGGCCTAAACAAAATTCACCCCCCTCAGCATTGACACACATGTGGAACGGAGCTTTGGGCCAAGAGCCAACTTTTGGACCATCCTGTAAAGACGTTTTCAAGAGGTCTGCCAATGCTATATGTTAGCATTGGCTAATTCTACTTCCGGATCCACCCCCATCGGGCCCGGGGTGGTATTGCGCACGTCATTTTGGCCACTTTTGAGCCGGAACCCGCCCCCACTGGACAGAACAAATGCTTGAATCAGGAAATTCGCTCCAGATAGCTTATGGTCAAACAAGCTTCTTCTGCATTAAGGCTAACTCTAAAGGGACATCAAAAATCAGCCAGTACTCCTCATATACAGTCTCTGGTTAATGCACTGGATCTGGGGAAAAAAAACCCACTATATCCTGTAAATATCTGTCATTCATAGACAATATACACAATGCTGTTTTGTAATACTGATGAAAAGCAGTATGCTATGTGAAAGTATTAGCAACAATACAGGTATTAAAACAGTATTGTCACAGTGGAAGCATGAGCACAACAGGAAATATTACAACCACAGACATCCTTCCTGTTACACGGCATATTGTGACTTAATGTGTGGACCTTTGCACTGAAAGAACTCTATAAAAGTCTTGTTTTGATTTTAACCTGCAACCCAAGTCAATACATAGACCATTTTGTGTTGCTAATGTATGATGAAAATGATTATGCTACGCTGACCTGAACTTAAAGGTTTATGGGAGGATTCTCTACTTCCAGGTGGATCATAAAAACTATTGGTCTTCCCAATTGTCAATCATTCTGGTGATGCGTGCTCGTCAAGCAACCCGAACCCTAGACCCAAAGTGTAGCAGCTAATGCGGCTAAAACTACGGCTAACGGGGCTACCACAACACAGTCAGAGGAGGCTCTAAAGAGTCTGTTTCTGATGTAAAGCAACATTTTTGTGGGGGTCAGTAAAGTATAAATTCACAGCACTGAGGAGAGCCCACAGAGAAAGCAAGGAAGAGATTATTTTATTGTCAATGTTTTTAATGGGCTCTCTAATCGTGAATCATTTCGGCGATACGTACTCGTCAAATAAGACCAGAGTTTCTTTTAAAGAGTGGAGAGGGCTGTTCCATCCTAAAATTTTAGAAAATCCTCCTGTTTACCTTCAAGAATACTCATTGTATGTTTTGTTATCCTGTTTGTTTCCCAATGGTTCAGAATGTTCATGTTTTTATGTTATTGCTTATAGTATATGCTTCCTCCACAGTGTATTTTCTTTTTCCTGTCTTAAGTCCTTTGTCTATTGTACACACAGGGTATCTTCATGTAACTAAACCAATGCAACTGCAAATGGAAAATATACTGAATCTGAGTGTTGCCTAGCATTCTTTTTTTAATGAATGTAACTTATTAAATAGTATTAATGCTAACAGCCTGCGCGCTCCGGGTCAGTGCTGGCCGCCGTCTTTTTCAAGTTGATATCGCTTGTTTCTGTAGTCGCTGTTGTCATTTCTAGTTTTGGTGATAATTGTGTGTCCTCTGTTGTGGGAATGCATCGGTTTCTGTTGTTGCGGTGAGGCCTAGTGGTAGCCATGGCAACTACCTCATTATAATGTTCTATTGTAAAGCTGCCGTCCGAGTATTGAACCGATTCAGTTTGTCGCTGAGAAACCATTGTTACGTAACGCTTTAATGGTATTTTTGGTAGTTCACTTTTTGAGTCACAATATCTACTTTATCTATATAAAGTAGATATATAAACAACTACTATCTGTTGTAGTTGCCGTTGGTGACGTCAAGAGTTTGCGCCGAAAGTGCAGGTTGTAGTTTGGCAATGGCGAAGAACGCGATAGTAAAGTAATCCTGTCTGGTTCTATCAAGAAATTGAAGCCGTAGCAAGAAGAGTGTTTATCAAATGTAATCGCCGGTAAAGATCCCCACAGGTTCCGTTAGCGGCAAAGGAGATGGCTAGGCTAAATGCTAAAGCAATGCGAAATGCTAACGACTCACTCGGGCGCATTACATACGTCACAGTAAACTCAGATCCAATCGTTTCAATCTGCAAAAGGCGTTAACCCCTCCCACCTGTTCACGGAGCTCAACGGAGCCCCCCCCAGACCTTACGAAATGTCATTTGTACTATGGTGTGGTACGACCAGGCTACCTCATTGGGGCATCTTACTTGGGTTTTAGGCACTTTTTCTTAACCATTTTTTAAAGGCCTGTAATGAAAAATAAACTTGGGGTTCATTGTAGAAAAACCAAAGAAGAAAACAATACATTGCTTTCTTTAAGGAGTGAACATTAAAGGGTTAAGGGCAGAAGTGGAAATGTATGTACAAGTCTAAAACTTAAGGGCCAAGTTTAAGTGTTAGGCCTCGGTTTTATGTGACTTCATTTGAAAGACAAACTTGGGACGTCTTCATCTGATGTTGATATCAGAATCGGTCGTTGATGCGTATAAAAAAAAAAAAGCTTTAAAACCGTTTGCAAGGCCAAATCCAGACCCAAAGTGTAGCAGCTAGCCGCGGCTAAAACTACGGCTAACGAGGCTACAACAACACAGTCAGAGGAGGCTCTAAAGAGTCTGTTTGAGAGTCTGAGGTTACAGGATGTCCTGAGGGACCGACAGGCATTTTGGCACATATGAAACCATCTGTCATCACTTTGTTGGGATTACACAGATGTAAAGGTGAAGCACAACTCCGTAAATACTCTAGACTTTTATTCAATCATCAACGGTTATGTATAAAAGTGATTCATGTTTGTCATGGACTAAAACTATTCAGCAGAAGAAGCGATGAAGCCTTTACAGATCAAAAACATTTATAAAAAAGAACATTTACAAATCAACAGCCAACCGGTCGTGCACCGTTGGTTGTCAGGACAGAAAACAGGAAGTGACATACTGTACATATTACTCATTCCAACAGCAAACATGTCTGTGCTCAGCTGGTCTTCACAGAGAGTAGTAACAAAATACCATACCTTTATTCCATTATTAGTATTTACTTTGTTGCTTATTGCGTAAATACTGTTTTTAAATGTGGTATTTTACGAGTGTGTACAGATCTGTGTCCTTGCATTGATGGGACAGTGCAATATTGTCCTGACGTCGAGATGTCTTGTATGTTTGAGTCCAACAGCTCTGAGCCTAAGACTCATTTTCCTTTGGGGACATTACAGTCGGGCCTTGAACCTTGAACTTTAATCCGTCGTTAAAGACCGTGCGGCGGCTGCCATCTTGGATTTTGCTCCGAAGTTGCAGCCAGAATACCTCCATGTCCTTGGGCTTACCCTTTATCACA
Organism: Knipowitschia caucasica; assembly: GCA_964034765.1. Lineage (NCBI taxonomy): Eukaryota > Metazoa > Chordata > Actinopteri > Gobiiformes > Gobiidae > Knipowitschia > Knipowitschia caucasica. Next base: position 48,197,708 of record OZ035825.1, read on the forward strand.
GCCCTCCAGGTTTGGTCAAGGATATAAAACAGTTTAAAAGATGTCTTCAGTGACACAGAGTGAGATGGAAGGAAGTTCTGCGTTTGGATTCAGATGCAGGACGTGTTCTGTGTTCATAGTTGACGATAGTCCAAAACATTGGTAGAAAGCCGTGTCTGTAGAGCAGGGCTGGGCAATTACTTTCTCCAGAGGGCCCCATCAGGACATTACATTACAAATGAAGGGTGTCCAAACATTTTAGAAAGAGGGCGAGACTTGTCCAGGGTCCGCCAACCAGGATTGAAAAACAGACTGGTTACGGGCTGTTGTAGACGTTCAGAATCATTTCCACTGAGTCACCATTTCATTCACTTTGACATGTGTCCTGCTGATGATCCAGAACCAGGACTTGGCTCTATGTGAAGAGGAAAAATAAACAGAAATCCTTTTTTTATTGAGGGACACCGATGCGTTTCGACCGGTTAGGTTTTCATCAGGGCAGACATGGCTCTATGTGGGTTTTATCATTACATTTCCTGTATTTGAATTGTTTGATTCTTTGATCTGTTGTCTGTGAATTGACAAGGAACAGACTTATCACTGGGACAGACAATCAGTGGGCCAGAGAGAGAGAGAGACCAGAGAGAGAGAGACCAGAGAGAGAGAGACCAGAGAGAGAGAGAGACAGGGGGAGAGACCAGAGAGAGAGAGAGAGACAGGGGGAGAGATCAGAGAGAGAGAGAGACAGGGGGAGAGATCAGAGAGAGAGAGAGACAGGGGGAGAGATCAGAGAGAGAGAGAGACAGGGGGAGAGGTCAGATAAAGAGAGACAGGGGGAGAGACCAGAGAGAGAGAGACAGAGAGAGAGACAGGGGGAGAGACCAGAGAGAGAGACAGGGGGAGAGACCAGATAGAGAGAGACAGGGGGAGAGATCAGAGAGAGAGAGAGACAGGGGGAGAGATCAGAGAGAGAGAGACAGGGGGAGAGATCAGAGAGAGAGAGAGACAGGGGGAGAGGTCAGATAAAGAGAGACAGGGGGAGAGACCAGAGAGAGAGAGACAGGGGGAGAGACCAGAGAGAGAGAGAGAGAGACAGGGGGAGAGATCAGAGAGAGAGAGAGAGAGACAGGGGGAGAGACCAGAGAGAGAGACAGGGGGAGAGACCAGAGAGAGAGAGACAGGGGGAGAGACCAGAGAGAGAGAGAGACAGGGGGAGAGACCAGAGAGAGAGACCAGATAGAGAGAGACAGTGGGAGAGACCAGAGAGAGAGAGACAGGGGGAGAGATCAGAGATAGACCAGAGAATGAGACCAGAGAGAGAAAGACTATCACAGAGACACACTATCAATTGAATGTATTTGTGTATAGCCCTAAATCCCAACACTGGGTCTCTCACTTTAAGCAAATCGTTCAATCATAAGCAATGTACTGATAGAAAACCATTGGTCCATAAGAAGCAGAGACCGATGTCCTTAAACCTTGAGTGTCCTGGATCATCACCACTGTCCTTGGAGCCTTCTGCATCGGGAAGAAACGACTCTAAAAACCCAGTGGGAGAAAAGTGAGAAACCCTCACTCCACAGACGCCACGGGGCAGATGATCAGCGGCCCCTCGTTGCGTCCGGACTTGTTGGTGCAGGGGCTGAAGAAGGGCAAGATGACGTCGCTGAAGCGGTTGCTGTAGGTGTAGATGAGGACTCTGGCGTCCACGTTGTAGAAGGACACGGTCCCTTTGTCGTAGTCCAAGAAGACGCCGATGCGGGACGGGCGCTGGCTGACCGTGAGCGCCGTGGACGGCTCGGTCCTGAACGCATAGTCCACGTTGTCGCGCAAACTCAGGAACCAGTAACCATGCGCCGGGCTCACCGTGATCTTGCCCTTTCTGACCACGGAGCGAGACGCCACGCCCAGGTCCCAGTCCGTCTTACTGCCAACCTCTATCTGCAACACACACGGGAAGAACCAGGGTCGGGTTGTTATAGAATGTTGGAGATTCTTATCCTGCATCTGTCTTCATCTCTTACTGCTCTCTCCAAACTGTAACTCGAGTCCTGACTAGTACCATCATATTACTCCTGACTAGAACCAGGAAGTACCATCACATTAGTCCTGGTCTCAGGTCTCTGCTTCCTGTTGCTCAGAGACTAGACTTTAAAGCAGCTCTGATTGTTACAAGCCTCTCCAGGGCCTCAAACCAAAGTACATCTGTGACATGTTAGTGATGAACCAACTCTGAGGAGCACAGACTGGCCTCCTGCAGTTCCCAGATTCACTAAACTAAACTAGCATTTCAGATTTATGCAGCTAAAATCTTGGACATTCTTCCTGAAAATGTGAGACAGGCTTCTTCTCTGACAATGTTCAAATCCAGGTTTCTGTTTAGCTTCAGCAACTGAAGGATTGTATCTTTACTTTACTATTTTGAATGCCTTGTGTGATTTTAATGTTTATTTTCTTGTTAGCACTTCAGAATTTTTTTTTTCCATGTAAGTAACAGGAAGTCAGAAAGTAGGACATTTTTTTGGGGTAAGAGTAGAGAAGGAAAAAGGCATATTAAAACATTTCGAAAGTATAAAAATGTCTAAAATATAAAGAATTAAAAAGTACAATTGTTACGATTATCACTATATTTGTATTTTTATGTTTTTACGGATTTAATGTTTATCTTCTTGTTAGCACTTTGAGTTTCCATGTGTACTGTATATACTGTGCTACACCAGAATACTTAATAAATAAACTCAATAAATGCGCAACTTAAATAATAAACTTCTTTTACTCCAAACACTTCAGGTCCCATGTGGTGTCTCTGTCTTGATCTACATTTTTGCCAAAAAAAAGTAAACAAGGTTATATAAAAGTGCTGCCCCCACCTCCCAGTAGTGGCGCCCGCAGTCGAAGCCCTCCCTGCCCAGAGCACAGACCACACGGTCGAAGCGCTCGGGGCTGTCAGGGACCGGATGGTGCCGCTCTCCACAAAACACCTGCTTCCCGTCCAAAGAGACCACCAGGCGAGGGTGAGCCGTGTTGGGGTCCAGGGTGATGTCCTCTGAGGGGGGTGGGGGAGGAGAGGGACCAGGGGAGAGGGGAGGGACCATGAGGGAGAGGAGAGGGACCAGGGGGAGAGAGAGAGGGAGAGGAAAGGGACAAGAGGGAGAGAAGAAGGACCAGGGAAAATGTGTGAGTTATGTTTGTTGTTTCTGTTATTTTACAATCAGTGAGAGAGACCAGAGAGAGAGAACAGAGAGAGACCAGAGAGAACAGAGAGAGAGATCAGAGAGAGACAGAGAGAGAACAGAGAGAGATCAGAGAGAGACCAGAGAGAGAGATAGACCAGAGTGAGAACAGAGAGAGAACAGAGAGAGATCAGAGAGAGACCAGAGAGAGAACAGAGAGAGAGAGAGAGAGACCAGAGAGAGAACAGAGAGAGACCAGAGAGAGACCAGAGAGAGACCAGAGTGAGAGAGACCAGAGAGAGAACAGAGAGAGATCAGAGAGAGAACAGAGAGAGATCAGAGAGAGACCAAAGAGAGACAGAGACCAGAGTGAGAGAGAACAGAGAGAGAACAGAGAGAGACCAGAGAGAGAGAGAGACCAGAGTGAGAGAGACCAGAGAGAGAACAGAGAGAGACCAGAGAGAGAGAGAGACCAGAGTGAGAGAGACCAGAGAGAGAACAGAGAGAGATCAGAGAGAGAGAGAGACCAAGAGAGAGAGAGAGAGGTAGAGTAGTAGTACAGCTATGACTGCCACCCCCCGACCCAGAAATGGATTAAGGGAAGAGGATGAATGAAGGGAGACAGTAGAGAAACAGAGAGAGACAGAGAGACCAGAGAGAGAACCAGAGAGAGACCAGAGAGAGAGAGAGACCAGAGAGAGAGAGAGACAGAGAGAGACCAGAGAGAGAGAGAGACCAGAGAGAGACCAGAGAGAGACCAGAGAGAGACCAGAGAGAGAGACCAGAGAGAGAGACCAGAGAGAGAGAACAGAGAGAGACCAGAGAGAGAGAGAGAGACCAGAAAGAGAACAGAGAGAGAACAGAGAGAGAACAGAGAGAGATCAGAGAGAGACCAGAGAGAGAACAGAGAGAGACCAGAGAGAGAGAGAGAGACCAGAGAGAGAGAGAGAGACCAGAGAGAGAACAGAGTGAGAACAGAGTGAGAACAGAGAGAGAACAGAGAGAGACCAGAGAGAACAGAGTGAGAACAGAGTGAGAACAGAGAGAGACCAGAGAGAGACAGAGAGACCAGACTGAGAGAGAGACCTAGAGAGAGATAGAGAGAGACCAGAGAGAGACTAGAGAGAGACTAGAGAGACAGCAGAGAGAGACCAGTGAGAGAGACAGGAGAGAGACCAAAGAAGAGAGACCAGAGAGAGACCAGAGAGAGACCAGAGAGAGACCAGAGAGAGACCAGAGAGAGACCAGAGAGAGACCAGAGAGAGAGACCAGAGAGAGACTAGAGAGAGACCAGAGAGAGACCAGAGAGAGACCAGAGAGAGATAGAGAGAGACCAGAGAGAGACCAGAGAGAGACCAGAGAGAGACTAGAGACAGACCAGAGAGAGACCAGAGAGAGACCTAGAGAGAGACCAGAGAGAGACAGAGAGAGACTAGAGAGAGACTAGAGAGAGACCAGGAGACCAGAGAGAGACCAGAGAGAGACCAGAGAGAGACCAGAGAGAGACCAGAGAGAGAGACCAGAGAGAGACCAGAGAGAGACCAGAGAGAGACCAGAGAGAGACCAGAGAGAGAGACCAGAGAGACCAGACCAGAGAGACCAGAGAAGACCAGAGAGAGGGACCAGAGAGAGACCAGAGAGAGAGACCAGAGAGAGACCAGAGAGAGACCAGAGAGAGACCAGAGAGAGACCAGAGAGGAGACCAGAGAGAGACCAGAGAGAGACCAGAGAGAGACCAGAGAGAGACCAGAGAGAGACCAGAGAGAGAGACCAGAGAGAGACCAGAGAGAGACCAGAGAGAGACCAGAGAGAGACCAGAGAGAGACCAGAGAGACCCAGAGAGAGACAGAGACCAGAGAGAGATCAGAGAGAGACAGAGAGAGACTAGAGAGAGACTAGAGAGAGACCAGAGAGAGACCAGAGAGAGACTAGAGAGAGACCAGAGAGACCAGAGAGAGACCAGAGAGACCAGAGAGGACCAGAGAGAGACCAGAGAGAGACCAGAGAGAGACCAGAGAGAGACCAGAGAGAGACCAGAGAGAGACCAGAGAGAGACCAGAGACAGACCAGAGAGAGACCAGAGACAGACCAGAGAGAGATCAGAGAGGGACCAGAGAAAGACCAGAGAGAGAGACCAGAAATAGAGACCAGAGAGAGACCAAAGAGAGACAAGAGAGAGACCAGAGAGAGACCAGAGAGAGAGAGCAGAAATAGAGACCAGAGAGAGACCAAAGAGAGACAAGAGAGAGACCAGAGACAGACCAGAGAGAGACCAGAGAGAGAGAGCAGAGACAGACCAGAGAGGGACCAGAGAGGGACTAGAGAGACGAGAGAGAGACTAGAAGAAAAGAGACAAGAGAGAGAGAAATTTGAGAGAGACCAGAGAGAGACCAGAGTGAGAGAAAGTTAAAAAAAAGGCCTTCTGCCTGTAACTCATAAGCAGTTACAAGCTGCTGCCACCAGAGGGAGCCACAAACACATACACAAAATTACCAAAACTAATTCATGGGCAAAACTTCCTCATCAAACAGTTACAGGACTGAGACTGGAGCTTTTAGACGGAAGGGGCGGAGCTACATGTGAGCGTGGATGGATCTAAACACATCTGCAGGTCTGTGACTGAGGAGGAACAATGGTGGTCCCCTTTAATGCCGTCGTGATGCTCTGAACCTGTGAGCGAGTGGGCAGCGTGACAACCGCATCCGCATCACCACGGCAACCGCCTCCAGGCCCAGCACTCACAGCGCTCTATTGTAGTAGTGTGTAGCAGTAGTGTTACTAGTAGTAGTATGTGTAATAGTAGTAGTAAAAGTATTAGTATTAGTAGTAGTAGTAGTATGAGCATATTTATTAGCAGTTGTAGTAGCAGTAGTGGTAGTATCTGCTGTAGTACTAGGATGTAGAGTAGTATTTGTATTTGAGTTTAGATACAGATCAGTATTTCATAAAAAAAAAAAAACATTGACTTTGAATCAAGTTTTTTTTCTTTTCTTTCAATTTCAATCAAATGTTTTTCTTGTATGTATTTCTTGAACAGTTTTCTCTCAGAGGACGTCACAGATGTCGATTCACCAACAGCAGATCAGAGAATCAGACGGAAGTGCAGAAACACACAGAGACCTGTGTCCATAAATGTGCTGACTACAGTTCTCTGGTCTTGATTCAGGTCCAGGTCAAACTCTGGTCTGGCTCAAGTCTCAGCCTGGTCCTGATCTGGCTCTGGTCCTTGTCCTGCTCTGGTCTTGGTCCGGGTCTGGCTGTAGTCTCTATACCTAGTCCTGGAATTGGCTCTGGTCTCGGTTTGGTCCTGGTCTGGCTCTGGTCTGCTCCTGGTATTGGTCCTGGTCCTGGTCTGGTCCTGGCCTAGCTCTGGTCTGCTCCTGGTATTGGTCCTGGTCTGGCTCTGGTCTGCTCCTGGTATTGGTCCTGGTCCTGGTCTGGACCTGGTCTGGCTCTGGTCTGCTCCTGGTATTGGTCCTGGTCCTGGTCTGGTCCTGGTCTAGCTCTGGTCTGCTCCTGGTATTGGTCCTGGTCTGGCTCTGGTCTGCTCCTGGTATTGGTCCTGGTCCTGGTCTGGTCCTGGTCTGGCTCTGGTCTGCCCCTGGTATTGGTCCTGGTCTTGGTCTGGTCATGGTCTGGCTCTGGTCTACTCCTGGTATTGGTCCTGGTCCTGGTCTGGTCCTGGTCTGGCTCTGGTCTGCTCCTGGTATTGGTCCTGGTCCTGGTCTGGCTCTGGTCTGCTCCTGGTATTGGTCCTGGTCCTGGTCTGGACCTGGTCTGGCTCTGGTCTACTCCTGGTATTGGTCCTGGTCCAGGTCTGTATTTTAAAGCAGACATCAAAGAGCCTCATGTTCCCTGAGTCTGAGCCTTGGCCTCAGCTGTTTCACCAGAGCCTCTCAGTCCTGCAGCTTCAAACTGCGGCTCGAGCAGCAACCCGCCTCCTCCTCTTCACCTCTGACTAAATAAAACAAGGTCTTAAAGCTGGGGTCTGTAACTTTAGTCTCATGAAAACATGCAGTGTGTCCACAGGAAGAGTTCTCTTTTGTTTGAGAAAGATCCCTGTGAGTCATGATTTGACTCTTTGGGCTGAGAGCTGATTGGCTGAGAGAAGGTGGTCCTCTCTTTGTCACTTTTCTGTCTAAAAAATCTGATCTAAAGATGTGAGACAGAAATACAGAAAACTAGGGATAGAACTATGACCGAGAGCTGCACAATTCCAGGGACTAGAAACCAGAGGGAGACCAGAGAGAGACCAGAGAGACCAGAGAGAGAGCAGAGAGAGACCAGAGAGAGACCAGAGAGAGACCAGAGAGAGACCAGAGAGAGAGACCAGAGAGAGACCAGAGAGAGACCAGAGAGACCAGAGAGAGACCAGAGAGAGACCAGAGAGAGACCAGAGAGAGAGAGCAGAGAGAGACCAGAGAGAGACCAGAGAGAGACCAGAGAGAGACCAGAGAGAGAGACCAGAGAGAGACCAGAGAGAGACCAGAGAGACCAGAGAGAGAGCAGAGAGAGACCAGAGAGAGACCAGAGAGACCAGAGAGAGACCAGCAAGAGAGACCAGAGAGAGACCAGAGAGAGACCAGAGAGACCAGCGAGAGACCAGAGAGAGACCAGAGAGAGACCAGCAAGAGAGACCAGAGAGAGACCAGAGAGACCAGCGAGAGACCAGCGAGAGACCAGAGAGAGACCAGAGAGAGACCAGCGAGAGACCAGAGAGAGACCAGAGAGAGACCAGCAAGAGAGACCAGAGAGAGACCAGAGAGAGACCAGAGAGACCAGCGAGAGACCAGAGAGAGACCAGAGAGAGACCAGCAAGAGAGACCAGAGAGAGACCAGAGAGAGACCAGAGAGACCAGCAAGAGACCAGAGAGAGACCAGAGAGAGACCAGAGAGAGACCAGCGAGAGACCAGCGAGAGAGACCAGAGAGACCAGAGAGAGACCAGCGAGAGACCAGAGAGAGACCAGAGAGAGACCAGCGAGAGAGACCAGAGAGAGACCAGAGAGAGACCAGAGAGAGACCAGAGAGAGACCAGAGAGACCAGAGAGAGACCAGAGAGAGACCAGAGAGAGACCAGCAAGAGAGACCAGAGAGAGACCAGAGAGACCAGCGAGAGACCAGAGAGAGACCAGAGAGAGACCAGCGAGAGAGACCAGAGAGACCAGAGAGAGACCAGAGAGAGACCAGCGAGAGACCAGAGAGAGACCAGAGAGAGACCAGAGAGACCAGAGAGAGACCAGAGAGAGACCAGAGAGACCAGCGAGAGACCAGCGAGAGACCAGAGAGACCAGAGAGAGACCAGCGAGAGACCAGAGAGACCAGAGAGAGACTAGAGAGAGACCAAAGAGAGACTAGAGAGAGACTAGAGAGAGACCAGAGAGAGACTAGAGAGAGACCAGAGAGAGACTAGAGAGAGACCAGAGAGAGACTAGAGAGAGACTAGAGAGAGACTAGAGAGAGACCAGAGAGAGACTAGAGAGAGACCAGAGAGAGACCAGAGAGAGACTAGAGAGAGACTAGAGAGAGACCAGAGAGAGACCAGCGAGAGAGACCAGAGAGACCAGAGAGAGACCAGAGAGAGACCAGAGAGAGACCAGAGAGACCAGAGAGAGACCAGAGAGAAACCAGAGAGAGACCAGAGAGACCAGAGAGAGACCAGAGAGAGTCCAGAGAGAGACCAGTGGGTTTTAGAGCAGAGTTCTATTTTAGTTTAATGTTACATGCACCAAAAGTAAAAAGTGAATTGCTTTTTTATGAGATTGTTTCAGGAATTACAGAAAAATTGGCTCAAAATGAAGATGAGAATCTGATGTTTGACAGTTACCATTGTTACCATTGTTATCATTGTTACCATAGCTACCATCGTTACCATCGTTACCAGGAAACTCCAGCACAACATGAAACCACAGGCTCTTGAGGTTATTATTATGATTCACTTGAACTGAGTGCTCTGCTCCTGCACTGAGCCTCCAGTCCCTGCACCCAGCTGCTGTTCGTGCTGCAACCCTCCTCCTCCCATCACCGCCTCTTCTGTGGATAACTGCCATGCTATCTACTCAGCTTCACCGCCAGGGTCTAGACCTTAGGATAGTCCAGCGCCAGGGTCTAGACCTCAGGGGAGTCCAGCACCAGTGTCTAGACCTCAGGGGAGTCCAGCACCAGTGTCTAGACCTCAGGGGAGTCCAGCACCAGGGTCTAGACCTCAGGGGAGTACAGCACCAGTGTCTAGACCTCAGGGGAGTCCAGCACCAGGGTCTAGACCTCAGGGGAGTCCAGCACCAGTGTCTAGACCTCAGGGGAGTCCAGCACCAGGGTCTAGACCTCAGGGGAGTCCAGCACCAGGGTCTAGACCTCAGGGGAGTACAGCACCAGTGTCTAGACCTCAGGGGAGTCCAGCACCAGGGTCTAGACCTCAGGGGAGTCCAGCACCAGGGTCTAGACCTCAGGGGACTCCAGCACCAGGGTCTAGACCTCAGGGGACTCCAGCACCAGGGTCTAGACCCGGTGGTTCCCTCATGGAGACGTCATAAAACGCGTGTGGCCAGTTTGATGTTCAAATGCAGTAAAGTCTGACACAAACAGAATAAATGACACTAAATGTAGATTTTACACTTGTTTCTTTTTTACGCTAAAGTATTATTTTCTCGTGCACTTTCCCAAAACCATAGATGCTTCTCACCGCCTCAAGCTGATGTACTTCAAATAAAACTTAAAAGTTGTCTCTCTCTCTCTGTGTTCTCTCTGGTCTCTAGTCTCTCTCTGGTCTTTCTCTGTTTTTTGTCTCTCTCTGGTTTCTCTCTCTCTGCTCTCTCTCTCTCACACTGGTCTCACTCTCTCTCTCTGCTCTCTCTCTCTCTATGGTCTCTCTCACACGCTATCTTTCTCTCACACTCTGCTCTCTCCCTCTGGTCTTTCACACTCTGCTCTCTCTCACTGGTCTCTCTCTCTCTCTCTATGGTCTCTCTCACACTGGTCTCTCTCTCTCTCTCCACTCTCTTTCTTTCTGAGAGAAAGAGAGCGGAGAGAGAGAGAGAGACCAGACCACTCTGCTCTCTCCCTCTGGTCTCTCACACTCTGCTCTCTACCTCTGGTCTCTCTCTCTCTCCCTCAGCTCTCTCTGCTCTCTCCCTCTGGTCTCTCACACTCTGCTCTCTACCTCTGGTCTCTCTCTCTCTCCCTCAGCTCTCTCTGCTCTCTCTCTCAGCTCTCTCTGCTCTCTCTCTCTCACTGGTCTCCCTCTCTCTCTCTATGGTCTCTCTCTCTGCTCTCTCGCTCAGCTCCCTCTGCTCTCTCTCTGCACTTCCACACCTCCTCCCCGTCCCTTCTGACCCACTTCTACCGAGAACTAGTTGCTTCTTACCGCCTCCCACTTGTTAACCCTTCGCGCTCCGCTCTCGCATTCCTCCACAGCTGCAGTTCTGAATCCTTCTTCCTCTTCTTCCTCTTCTTCTCTCCCGCTACAATTGCACCTGTTATATCTGTTCTTCACACCGCCAGGCATTTATAATTGATAGATGGAGCCTGTTATGTAATGCACAACCACCGCCTCCAATGCAGATACCGCCAGAGCATCACGCACACACACACGCACACGCACGCACACACACACACACACACACACACAATACAAAGAAATAACACATAACACATTTTGGTATTTCTGCTCGTGTTGAGTTACGTGGACGTCATATTTCAACCACGTCCTGAAACGATTGCTGCATTTCATTTATTTTTAATCTAGCCGTACACGTACCAGTACCGTTCCCCCAGTATGTCTGATGAGCAAACTTTAAACAGTGCTAATTCTAAAAATAAATGGGGAAAAAATAGACCACGGACATCGCATACAAAAGCCGTCCATCTCTCACGCCTAAAAACGCCACAGCAAAGCCCAGGGATTGGTCGCTGTGGAAATGTATTTATATTTATCCATGTGTGGATTTAAAGTGGTGTGATGGGAGCCTCTTACCCAGATCTGTGGAGGAATCCGCGGTGCTCTCACGTCCGCTCCATGATCGCGGATGTGGGGGCAGTGATGTGGAGGATGCTGGGCCGCCTCACGGGGCTCGGTTCGCGGCGTGGATCATGCTTGTATCCCGCGGGTGTGGAGCTGGTGTTTCTCTCTTTCTCTGTGTGTGTTTCCTCCTGGAGATGATGAAGACGAGGAGGAGGAGGTGCTGGAGGAGCCGCAAGAGTCTCCACGTCGATCATGAGCGGTTGCCAGGGCGACGCCAGAGCCCGCCCCCCGGAGGCTGTGATTGGAGGATAGATTCGCGGAGTGGGTTTTTCTCACCTGAGCTTTGAAATGTTTTATTGCGTGTCGTGTTGTCCGGTGTTGGGGAAAGCCGTGTCTGTATTTAAAGCTGGTGTGCGTAACTTTCTAAACGTACCAGGTGACAGCTCCTCCCGCAGAATTAAACTTCAAACAGACTTCCTGCAGCTTTGTGGAAGTGACGGGACTCATGCAGCGTTTCAGCTGAGGTATGAGACTTTAAAGCTGGGGTACATAACTTTGAAGTTTCTCTCAGGTCTTTCTTTCTGGTCTCTCTCTATCTGGTCCCTCTCCCTGTCTCCATCTGGTCTCTCTCTTGTCTCTCTCTCTGGTCTCTCTCGTTGGTCTCTCTGGTCTATCTTTCTCCGGTCTTTCTCTGCTGTTCTTCCTCTGGTCTCTCTCGCTGCTCTCTCTCTCTCTGGCCTAGTCTCTCTCTGATTTCCCTCTAGTCTCTCTCTGGTCTCTCTCCGGTCTCTCTGGTCTCCCTCTCTTTCTGGCCTAGTCTCTCTCTCTCTGGTCTCCCTCTGGTCTCTCTCGCTGCTCTCTCTCTCTCTGGCCTAGTCTCTCTCTGGTCTCCCTCTCTCTCTGCTCTCTCTCTCTGGTCTCCCTCTGGTCTCTCTCTGGTCTCCCTCTCTCTCTGCTCTCTCTCTCTGGTCTCCCTCTGGTCTCTTTCTGGTCTCTCTCTGGTCTCTCTCTCTCTCTCTCTCTCTCTCTCTCTCTCTCTGGTCTCTCCCCTTTCCAGCACATGAAATGACAAAGTAAATAGTCTCGTTATCGTTTCTAATGGACAATAATGAACAATGTGATGTTTCTCTTTGAGGTCTGTGATGTCGCATGTTGTGAATGATTGTGTGACGGAGGCGTGTCGTTGTTACTGATTACACTGGCTCCAAAGATCACATCAGCAGCGGCCGGCAGCCAATCAGAGAGCAGGGATCAGAGGCCACAGACGCCCAGGGACCAGCGAGGTGAGTGGGACCAGAGGGACGTTTGAGCCCTTAAAGCTGGGGTACGCAACTTTAATCTCATAAGGAACAATGTGAACAAATCCGACCACTACACATGGTCTCCAACTGAAGTGAAACATGGTATCTTTGGTGTAAGAAAGAGCTCTTTGAGAGCGGATTGGCTGACTCTCTGATCTCTTTCTGGTCTCTCTCTCCGATTTGTCTCTGGTCTCTCAATGGTCTTTTTGGTCTCTCTTTCTCTCTCTCCGGTCCCCGATGGTCTCTCTCTGGTCTTTCGCAGTAGTCTCTCTCTGGTACCTCTGGTCCCTCTCTCTGGTCTCTCTCTCTGGTCTCTCTCTGGTCCCTCTGGTCTCTCTCTAGTCCCCCTGGTCCCTCTCTCTGGTCTCTCTCTGGTCCCTCTGGTCTCTCTCTCTGGTCCCTCTCTCTGGTGTCTGGTCTCTTTCTGGTCCCTCTAGTCTCTCTCTCTGGTCTCTCTCCGGCCCGTCTGGTCCCTCTCTTTGATATCTCTCTGGTCCCTCTCTCTGGTCCCTCTCTCTGGTCTCTCTCTGGTCTCTCTGGTCTCTCTCTCTCTGGTCTCTCTGGTCTCTCTCTCTCTGGTCTCTCTGGTCCCCCTGGTCCCTCTCTCCGGTCCCTTTGGTCTCTCGCTCTGGTCCCTCTCTCTGGTGTCTGGTCTCTCTCTGGTCCCTCTCTGGTCTCTCTCTGGTCCCTCTGGTCTCTCTCTCTGGTCCCTCTGGTCCCTCTCTCTGGTCTCTCTCTCTGGTCTCTTTCTGGTCCCTCTGGTCTCTCTCTGGTCCCTCTCTCTGGTCTCTCTCTGGTCCCTCTCTCTGGTCTCTTTCTGGTCTCTCTCCCTTGCTCTCTTTATGGCAGTTTTGGATTATTCCAGGAATTACAGAGAAACCCTCTCTAAACTAAGAATCTAACTTTGAACTCTTACCACAGTTACCATAGTTACCATAGTTACCATAGTTACCAGGAGAGATGTTTCTGCACACCTCCACCACAATGTGAAACTATATGTGTCTCTTTGGGTCGTGTGATGTCACATGAAACGCAAACTATTACGAGAAACATGTGACTTTGCAGGATCTGTGTTGTTCAGAAAGTGTTGTTGTTGTGTCTCAGAATGCCGTGCAGACTCCTCCCCTTCGCCCTGGTCAGTCCTCTTCGTCCTCATCATCCTCTTCATCAGCGCTCTCTCTGCTCCCTGGCCTCTGCTCCGCCCTCCACACCTCATGGACTACGTTACCCATCATCCAGTGGGGGCAGGAAGTACCGCACACAGCAGCAGGACATCGCTCCAGCTCAAGTCGACCAGATCCTGAGAGTACGTGAATGCTAACCTCGCTCAATGCTAACACACTAGCTAGCAGTGGGTTAGCACCAGAGCGAGACCAGAGCGAGACCAGAGGGAGACCAGAGGGAGACCAGAGGGAGACCAGAGGGAGACCAGAGGGAGACCAGAGGGAGACCAGAGGGAGACCAGAGGGAGACCAGAGGGAGACCAGAGGGAGACCAGAGGGAGACCAGAGAGAGAGAGACCAGAGAGAGAGAGACCAGAGAGAGAGAGACCAGAGAGAGAGAGACCAGAGAGAGAGAGACCAGAGAGAGAGAGACCAGAGAGAGAGGGAGCAGAAAGAGAGGGAGCAGAAAGAGAGACCAGGGATGGATCCGAGAGAGACCATAGAGAGACTAGAGAGAGAGAGAGGGACCAGAGAGGGACCAGAGAGGGACCAGAGAGGGACCAGAGAGGGACCAGAGAGGGACCAGAGAGGGACCAGAGAGGGACCAGAGAGGGACCAGAGAGGGACCAGCTGTTTTGCCTTTTCTATGATCCTGATAATTCTTCCTCATTAAGGCGAACTCTTTGGTGATGTCACACTCCTGATATACGACCTGTGCTTCAGGCCAACGAGCAGAGCCACACCTTTCCCAAGGGCTCGGCGTGTCATGGCGTCCTGGGTTTCCATAGCAACACATTGGCGTCCAACCAGCCGAGCGAGGACCGGCGCAGCGCTGCCACCTGCCTGGCGGGGCGGGGCGCGCTCATGTTTGGGGTGTTTGACGGACACGACGGTTCGGCGTGCGCTCAGGCCGTCAGCCACAGACTCTTCTACTACATGGCCGTGGCCGCGCTGCCGCTGAGGATTCTGGGAGAGATGGAGAACGCCGCGGAGGAGGAGAGGCCCGCCCCGCCGCTGCTGGAGTGGCACCGACACCCGAGCGACCCGAGCGAGCTGGGGTACGGCAGCAGCGTGCAGAGCCTCCGGACCTACTGGCAAGACCGTCTGCAGCAGGAGGAGGAGGTGCGAGACCAGGACCGAGACCAGGACTGAGACCAGGACCGAGACCAGTATCAAGACTAATGTCTAAAGTTCATCATGCCTTGTGTTTATTGGTTAGAAGATTCTTAAGCCTGGTTCTCACGGCAGGATAATTAGGCCGATTTTGGACCCGATTTACCCCGACGACAGTCGTAAGAACGCTCTGAATATCGTAACAATAAATCTGATGGTTTTTCCATGTGTGGTGTGTTCAGACTGTGCTCGTCGCTCGAAGGACTTCTCCGATCTCAATATCGGGGATATCCAACATGTTGGATTGTTTTGGCCCGATTTCTCTTCGTGTGTGGTGTCCCCCGAGGACAGACGAATATGTTGCCATGACTGCGGCGTGTAGCCAATCAGAGGACGAGGTGACGAGGCGGCGAGGAAAGACCGTAAAAAAAACACCTCCAGATCGTCCACCATGATTGTTTACTCTGAAGTCACGTTTGATCTCGCGAGATTTTGTGAGATTTCCGTCTGACCTGTGAATGCTCGGGGGAGAAATCGGTTCGTGTGTGATGTGTGTGGTTTGTGTTATTTTGCCGTGCGGCTGCACCACACACTGTACGACCGGAGGTTAGACCCATGATGTTTTATCTCCGTGTGTGGGGTCTCGCACAGAGAAAAAATCGGCCGACAATTTTAAAATCGTCTCGTGTGAACCAGGCTTTAGACAAAGTGTAACGAAGCTCGTACTGTTTAATGTCCACATGTTTTGGTTGAGAGACTTCTGCCTTGTGTCTGATGTTGATACTGGATGTAGTCAGTCTGACTGAATCCGTCAGAGGAAATTATACTTCTTTATACTTTTTTCTTATTAATAGAACCTTCAAAGCCTTATTAGGATTGAGACCAGTTCTGAGACCGCGACTGAGTCTGTAGACTAGGACTGATACTCGAACCTGAGGACCATTCTCCTGTAACCGTGTATTTGTGTGTGTGTGTGTGTGTTTACATGTGTGTGTGTGTGTGTGTGTGTGTGTGTGTCCAGGATGAGGTCAGTGTCAGTGCGGGGCTGGTCAGTGCCTTCAAACGTCTGGACTTCGACATCTCGGTGGAGGCTCAGGTCCATCTCTCCAGGTCCGTAGAAAAAAAACACTTCAACACATTATCATTTCTTCTTCTTCTTCTTCTGAGGTTTGTGTGGCTGCACAGAGACATTTATCCAATTTAAAATGTTTTGGAACTTCACACAAACTCCACAGACTCCTACTTCTCTTTTTTCTCCATGTTCATCTCTGTTCCTCGTCAGAATAGCACTGGGCCCAAAACACACCCCTGTGGAACGCCGGCCACTTTACGTGCACACACTGTAAACTTGTCTCTGTCCTACATGTTCCAACACTGTTCATCGTTACAG
Organism: Knipowitschia caucasica; assembly: GCA_964034765.1. Lineage (NCBI taxonomy): Eukaryota > Metazoa > Chordata > Actinopteri > Gobiiformes > Gobiidae > Knipowitschia > Knipowitschia caucasica. Next base: position 48,213,786 of record OZ035825.1, read on the forward strand.
ACCTGCAGTTGTGTTTGGCTCCATCCACACTACTATCATCGACTGGAAACCCCCACCCTTCTGAGATAATACTCTTTTCAAACTTGCTACACAGTGATAGATCCTCACACTATGATGTCATGGTTCTTTAATTATATAAAGCAGGAAGTAATTTTCTATTTCTTGGGCTGAGTGTGACATCACCATAGTGTTAGCCTAAACGCAGAAGCAGCTGATTTGGAGATAAGCTAGCCTACGCCAATTTGTTTTGACTGAGTTAGCCTCACATCGCAACAGGGGGAGACGTGTTGCTAAGACGGTTGCTAAGGCAAGCTGGCGTTTCCCCTAAAAATGAAGGCCTCTGATTCAACATAAACTACAGATTTGTTTTAAATCGCAAAATGGTGAGTGTGACCCGGTTACTGAGCTGGAGGACTTTTCAATGTAAGTCAATAGCAGCCAGAACGAGTTGGAGCGAAACTTCACCACGAGCACTTCCCTATTGGACTTCATTAAGTTAGCAAGTTTGCATTGAGCTAGCATGTTACCATTGTCCATCTATATACAGGCTATGATATTGCCCAAATCTCAAAGCCAATTATAGTAAATGTATATAGGAGTTTCTACTTCCGGGTGGATCATCAAGACTATTGGTCCTCCCAGTTGTCAATCATTCATGTAGAATAAGACCAGAGAGTTTTCTTAAAATGGTGGAGAGGGCGGTTGTTTCCTATAAACCTTTATGTAAAAAATCTTCTCTCTCATAACTTTTTGTTCACTGTTGTTTTCATGTGTTCTCCTCAGGGGCCTCAGCAGCAGCGCGGGGCCTCTGCAGGTGGCCCTCTCCGGGTGCACGGCCTGCGTGGCGCTGGTCTCTCAGGGGACCCTCCACGTGGCGAACCTGGGGGACAGCCGGGCGGTGCTGGGGGTGCAGGACGAGGACGGGGGCTGGTCGGCCCAAAGCCTCAGCCACGACCACAACGCAGACAACCCCCACGAGCTGCAGCGCATCCTGGGGGAGCACCCGGCCAGCGAGAGGCGTGCGCTGGTGCGGCACGAGAGGCTGCTGGGACTGCTGCTGCCCTTCAGGTACGCGCACCACAGCTTGGCAAACCCTGCGCCAAAGGACATGTGTCTGAGATTAAAGCTGGGGTACGGAACTTCAAAGTATGTAACAGACCACAACATTAGAACTCTGATCGAAACTTGTGACAATGACATTGTTAGAAAGTTTTAGAGCAAAACAGTTCATACAGACTGAGACCAGGACCGGGACCGAGGTCCAGACCAGGACCGAGTCCAGGACTGGCCAGTGCTTGTGTAGTCCTTGTGACTCTGGTCAATGAAACACGCTATATAATAATTACTTACTAGGTCTGGGTTTGGACCTGGGTTAGCTTCTCTCCTTGACTCATTGCTTTTGCAGATGCTTACCTCTATCTGGTCTCTCTCACTGGTCTCTCTCTCACAGGTCTCTCTCTGGTGTCTCTCTCTGGTCTCTCTCTCTCTAGTCTCTCTCTGGTCTCTCTCTGGTCTCTCTCTGGTCTCTCTGGTCTCTCTTTGGTCCCTCACTGGTCTCTCACTGGCCCCACTCACTGGTCTCTCTCTGGTCTCTCTGGTCTCTCTTTGGTCCCTCCTGGTCTCTCACTGGCCCCACTCACTGGTCTCTCTCCGGTCTCTCTCTCTAGTCTTTTTCTGGTCTCTCTGGTCTCTGCTTGTACCGTGAGTTTCTTTATGGTATGTACTCGTCACGTTTGACCGTATACAGTGTTTAGTGTGGAGTTTCAGAGTCGGGTTTGGACTTGAAGCTGGTCTGGGTCTGGACTTTGTGTTAGCTTCTCTCCTTGTGTTCCAGGAGCTTCGGTGATGTTCGGTTCAAGTGGAGCGGGGACTTGCTGCGGCATGTCCCAGACGTCCTGGTCCCTCCTCACTACCACACTCCTCCGTACCTCAGCGCTCAGCCGGAGGTCACTCAGCACCACATTAGACCCAGGGACAAGTTCCTGGTCCTGGCCACGGACGGACTGTGGGAGCTGATGCACCGGCAGACCGTGGTGCAGGTGGTGGCCCAGCTGCTGACAGGTGCGTCAACCAATTAGGGACGAGCTGAGGGGCAGGAGAAGGGAAGGGCCAATCAGAGAGGAGCTGAGAAACTTTAAAGGAGCAATATGTAAAAATCTGGCTACTACAGTCACAGTCAATAGTGTGTAGTCCTCTCTCACTCTCCCTGACTCAGGTTGCCAGATACACACCAGAGAGACCAGAGAGAGACCAGAGAGAGACCAGAGAGAGACCAGCGAGAGACCAGCGAGAGACCAGCGAGAGACCAGCGAGAGACCAGAGAGAGACCAGAGAGAGACCAGAGAGAGACCAGAGAGAGACCAGAGAGAGACCAGAGAGAGACCAGAGAGAGACCAGAGAGAGACCAGAGAGAGACCAGAGAGAGACCAGAGAGAGACCAGAGAGAGACCAGAGAGAGACCAGAGAGAGACCAGAGAGAGACCAGAGAGAGACCAGAGAGAGACCAGAGAGAGACCAGAGAGAGACCAGAGAGAGACCAGAGAGAGACCAGAGAGAAGCCAGAGAGAAGCCAGAGAGAAGCCAGAGAGAAGCCATAAAAGTTTCCTTCTGACTTTAAATAAAAGTAACTGTTTATAATGTTGTTGGAGGTGATGTTGTTCCCACCTGTGCCCAGGGCTGCAGCACCAGCGCCCCCTGCAGGTGGCTCCGGGCCTGACTCTGGGCGGCCTGCAGAGGGCGCTGAGGGAGCGCAGAGGCCGCGTGCGCGTGGACGAGCTGAACGCCGCGTCGCTGCTTCTGCGGCACGCGCTGGGAGACGACGGTTACGGCGGCGTGGAGCTGACGCGGCTGCAGCGCACACTCAGTCTGCCCCCGGAGGTCACACGGCGGTACCGCGACGACATCACTGTGACCGTGCTGCTGCTCAACCAACCAGACGCCTGAGAGCACAGGGCCCGCCCCCTCTGTCCACACGCTCTGCTTTCAAACTTGTTGCACTGAGTACGTTTATTTTAGCTCCAGTTTTATTTCATTATTGTATTATTTTATTCTTTAATCTATTTTGTGAAAGATTGGATCTTGTTTGATGTGATTGTGACTCTTATTTTCTCCTACTGTTCCTCTGTGCGCAACGATGACATTAAAACAAACTCAAAGGTTTATTTTATCTTACGTTTACAAAGCACAAGAATTCAAGTCTTGTTCTATACAATAAAACCGGACGAGGAGAGAGATCAGGTTTCTCTAGGACTTCCGGTCCTGGACCTGTGTGTTTGTGTTTGTGTGTGTTTTAAATAAATACATGGTTAAAGAAAACTAGTTTTGGTGATTTCTCATTGGTTTAACCGCTGTCCACTCCAGTCTTAACCACAGGGGGCGCTGTGGAGCTGCTGTGTTTCGGCTTCTGTTTGTGACGTGACCACAGAAGGCCTCTGCACTTCTTTACACCACACTTACACTGCTCATGAGTATTCATGAGACGCCACTCGAGAGAGACAGGTCTCCCTCTGGTCTCTCTCTCTGGACTCACTGGTCACTCTCTCTGGTATCCGTTTCTGTTTGGACTTTTTCTAGACTCTCTCTAGTCTCCGTCTGGTCTCTGGTCTCTCTTTCTGGTCTTTTTCTGGTTTCTCCCTGGTCTATGCTGGTACCCAGAGTTTCATGGTCTGTCCTCGTCACTGACAATATAAAGAGTTTTGAGTGGAGTTTGGCGCCCTCGTGCGGTGTTTCAGAGTCAAGCAGCTTTGGGGAAAAAAATAAACATCTTTAACATTTAAAGTATTTAAAGCCCGGGAACAAAACCTACCAGCCACAAAAACAGACCTGGGTTTAAATCCATCTCTCTGGTTCCTGGATGTGAAACACGTCATTTATAATTATCTAGTTCTTACATGAATCTATTTGACCTCTGACACATTTACTGTTTCCTGGTAACTGTGGTGAGAGATCATTATCAACTACGGTTTCATTATGTTCACTCTCTCTCGCTGGTCTCTCTCACTGGTCTCTTTGCTCTCTCTGGTTTCTCTCATGGTCTCTCTCCTTCAGTTACTCTCTGGTCTCCCTCTGGTTTCTCTCTCTCTCTGGTCTCCAGTCTCTCTCGCTGGTCTCTCTCTCTCTGGTCTACCTCTGGCCTCTCTCCTCCACACTCACTCTGGTCTCTCTCATGGTCTCTCTCCTTCAGCCTCTCTTCTCTTTCTGGTATTCTCTTGATACTAATAACTATTAACATTGTGTACTCTCTCTCTGGTCTCTCTCTTGATACTAATAACTATTAACATTGTGTACTCTCTCTCGCCTCTCTCTCTTTGACCTAATATTTCTCACAATCTGTAAACACTGGATTAAGGGAGCGAAACCGGATTGAGGACAAACATTTGGTGTTTCCTCTCTCTTCTGTTCTAATGATATGTGAGGACAGCCGCGCGCGAGGAGGGGGGAAAAACAGCCGCTCAAGGAACACATGAGCGATATTAATAGCGCTGCGTTGGGGCTCGCGTTTCATTCGCCTCTGGAGGAGCGACGCGGCAGCAGCGACACCTCCAGCCCGAGCCCGAGCGTCTGTGACCGGGTCTGAGAGAGCGTGTGTGCAGGGGGGACCACGGAGCACGGGTGAACACAGCGCCTCCTCTTCCTCCTCATCCTCCTCATCCTCCACCTCCTCCTCCTCCTCCTCAGCCGGATCATGGAGGTCCTGTCCGCGCTGAACCTGGGCGAGCTGGCGCAGGGTTTCTCGCGCATGGGCATGTTCCCGATCTTCGATGTGGCCTACTACATCGTGTCAATCCTGTATCTGAAGTACGAGCCAGGTAGGCGCAATGTTTACGTTTGTGTCGTTCGTGAAGCTGCGCGAATGAAGAGAAACTGCGACGCATGCGCAGATGGATGCAGGGGCAGGTGCGCGTGCTGCTATTTCCAAACCAGCGGCAAACATGTGACATTAAAGCTGAGCTACCTGAGTTTTACTTTCAGGAATAATAGGCCACGTGTGTAGTCTTCAGATCACAACACACTGTTGCCATCTGATCAGGAAACACGTTATAACTTTAGTGTCACTCTGAGCTGATTGGCTGGATCTATGGTCTCTCTCTGGTCTCTTACAGTTCCCTTTCGAGCCTCTCTGTTCAGCCTCTGGTCTCTCTCTTGTCAGAAGAGACTAACACTAACACCTAACATAGCTCCTCAGCCTCAGTGTGACGAGGAGGAAGAGTTGTAGGGGGGTAGTATCATGCTGTAGTCCTAGGAGACCTGCTCCAGATGTTGCAAACAAACTCTCACTATCTTGTCTTACTGTAATGACATCATCACCTGTGAGAGAAAATTCACATTTTAGTTGAAACCTACACTTGGTTATTTTTGGTCTAATGTTTGAGTCTATGTTCATCCTCTTAATCCATGTCTGGGTCTGGGAGGTGGCCATCAGAGTCACCCAAGTCTCAGAGCACCGGCCCCTGACTGATCCTTAAAGTGGGGTTAAGTGTCTTGCCCAGAGACACAATGACAGCAGACATCAGTGGGAGCAGCTGGAGAAGGTCTTGTTGGGGATTGAACCCACGACTGTCGCAGATCAAATAATTACATTCAATCCCATCTGTCGCCGCTGCCCCCCCCACCCCCCCTCCCCCTCCCGACCACTGGGGGCAGTGCAGTTTACAGCTGCCTCTTTTTAACATGACACTGACCGTGGTTTCTGTCCTTTGTCTTTAATGGAATGTTTGGTAAATAAATAACTTTCTCTTAAGGACCTTTTTTCAGGAACACATGAGGGAAAACCAGACACTTTTTGTAGTAACCACAGTAATCAGGGTAACTACAGTAACCACGGTAACCACAGTAATCAGGGTAACCAGTTAACTACAGTAACCACGGTAACTACAGTAACCACAGTAACCATAGTAACTACAGCAACCGCAGTAACTACAGTAACCACAGTAACTACAGTAACCATTGTAACTACAGTAACCATAGTTACTACAGTAACCACAGTAACTTCAGTAACCATAGTAACTACAGTAACCGTAGTAACCACGGTAACAACGGTAACCACAGAGCTAGGGCCACAACACAATCTTAGGCCCTGTTTATACTGAGACGCTGCGCAGACGTTTCCAGGCTATTAACAGAAACGACCAGGCTCCTAATGCAAATTTCTCAGCGTTCACATGAGGTTGAAAAACGATGTAGTTCTAGCGCCCGGCCAGTAGGGGGCAGAGAAACTTTACAACACTCACACGACCCCCAGCCCCGTGCCCAGCCCCCCTCTTGGCAGTGTACTCACTTCCTGTGCCAGACCCTCAGAGAGTACCAACATCATTCTGCATTTTAACAGCAGCTGTGAAAATGGAAACTGAACCTAGAGCTTTGCGTGGTCTCGTTTGGACGAACGAAGGTGTAGAATTATCCTCTGTGCCGCGCTAAAAGCACACGTAGCTAGTTAGTGCGACCGCCGCCATTGTTGTTTATGTTTGTTCTCCGCTACTGCGCATGTCCAAATTTACGTGCGGGGAGCAGCGGGGAGGCGGGGGTCAGAGCAGAGGGGGATTTCACACCTTTTCCCCTCTCGCTGGTATGAAAGAGCCCCCGCTGTGCAGCGTTTCTGAGTTGTCCCACTCTGAGGCTGGATCGGAACACTTACGTTTTCACCTGAAACACAGTCTTCGTATGAACGGTTGGTAGAAACCGACATCCAACTATACTGTTTTACTGCCACATTGTCTCCGTGTAAACTCAGCCTTAAAGCCCTGATTCCTCTACTGCTAGGACATGGAAACAGACACTTATTTGTAAAACGTAACACAACCAGGTAGAGCCGAGCCAAGTAGAGCCGAGCCGAGTAGAGTACAAGCGATCAATGAATGAAGGTCCTGGGTTCAACTGCACCTCCAGTTTGCATGTTCTCTCCGTGTGTGTGTAGGTTTCCTTCGTGTACTGCGGTTTCCCCTGTGTTTGTGGACGTGACTTTGGGACTACAGATTAACAACATAACTACAATCTGGTGTTTTTATAGTTCCTGCTGTTCATGAATACACCCCAGATGATCCCCAGTGTCACTTATGGGGGTGGTAGTATCATGTTGTGGGGCTGCTTTTCTTTTCTCTCTCTAGTTCCTCTCTGCTCTCTCTGGTCTTTCTCTGGTCCCTCTCTGGTGTCCCTCTAGTCTCTCTCTGGTGTCTGGTCTCTCTGGTCTCCCTCTGGTCTCTCTCTGGTCTCCCTGGACTCTCTCTGGTCTCTCTGGTCTCTCTCTGGTCTCTCTCTGGTCTTCCTCTGGTCTCTCTCTGGTCTCCCTCTGGTCTCTGTCTGGTCTCTCTCTGGTCTCCCTCTGGTCTCTCTAGTCTCTCTCTGGTCTCTTTCTGGTCTCCCTCTGGTCTCTCTCTGGTCTCTCTCCAGTCTCCCTCGGGTCTCCCTCGGGTCTCCCTCTGGTCTCTCTCTGGTCTCTCTCTGGTCTCCCTCTGGTCTCTCTCTGGGCTCCTTCTGGTCTCCATCTGGTCTCTCTGTGGTCTTTCTGGTCTCCCTCTGGTCTCTCTCTGGTCTCCCTCTGGTCTCTCTCTGGGTTCCCTCTGGTCTCCCTCTGGTCTCTTTGTGGTCTTTCTGGTCTCTTCTTCATCAGTTTGAAACTCAAGACTCTGGAGACATTCCACAGCAGAGAATAAATAGAACGTCCAAAAATAGACATGAGCTCAGGACCCGGAGAAGACCCAGAGAGACGGGTCAGAGGGAACCACAGTCTGTATCACAGTCTGTATCAGTCTGTATCACAGTCTGTATCACAGTCTGTATCAGTCTGTATCAGTCTGTATCACAGTCTGTATCAGTCTGTATCACAGTCTGTATCAGTCTGTATCAGTCTGTATCAGTCTGTATCACAGTCTGTATCAGTCTGTATCAGTCTGTATCACAGTCTGTATCACAGTCTGTATCAGTCTGTATCAGTCTGTATCACAGTCTGTATCAGTCTGTATCAGTCTGTATCAGTCTGTATCACAGTCTGTATCAGTCTGTATCAGTCTGTATCAGTCTGTATCAGTCTGTATCAGTCTGTATCACAGTCTGTATCAGTCTGTATCAGTCTGTATCACAGTCTGTATCAGTCTGTATCACAGTCTGTATCACAGTCTGTATCAGTCTGTATCAGTCTGTATCACAGTCTGTATCAGTCTGTAACAGTCTGTATCACAGTCTGTATCACAGTCTTTATCACAGTCTGTATCAGTCTGTATCACAGTCTGTATCAGTCTGTATCAGTCTGTATCAGTCTGTATCACAGTCTGTATCAGTCTGTAACAGTCTGTATCACAGTCTTTATCACAGTCTGTATCAGTCTGTATCAGTCTGTATCACAGTCTGTATCAGTCTGTATCAGTCTGTATCACAGTCTGTATCAGTCTGTAACAGTCTGTATCACAGTCTTTATCACAGTCTGTATCAGTCTATATCAGTCTATATCAGTCTGTATCACAGTCTGTATCAGTCTGTATTAGTCTGTATCAGTCTATCAGTCTATATCAGTCTGTATAACAGTCTGTATCAGTCTGTATCACAGTCTGTATCAGTATGTATCAGTCTGTCACAGTCTGTATCAGTCTGTATCTGTCTGTATCAGTCTATATCAGTCTATATCAGTCTGTATCACAGTCTGTATCAGTCTGTATCAGTCTGTATCACAGTCTGTATCAGTATGTATCAGTCTGTATCAGTCTATATCAGTCTGTATCTGTCTATATCAGTCTATATCAGGCTGTATCACAGTCTGTATCAGTCTGTATCACAGTCTGTATCAGTATGTATCAGTCTGTATCACAGTCTGTATCAGTCTGTATCACAGTCTGTATCAGTCTGTATCACAGTCTGTATCAGTATGTATCAGTCTGTATCAGTCTATATCAGTCTATATCAGTCTGTATCAGTCTGTATCAGTCTATATCAGTCTGTATTAGTCTATATCAGTCTGTATCATTCTGTATCAGTCTGTATCAGTCTATATCAGTCTATATCAGTCTGTATCAGTCTGTATCAGTCTATATCAGTCTGTATCAGTCTATATCAGTCTGTATCAGTATGTATCAGTCTATATCAGTCTGTATCAGTCTGTATCAGTCTGTATCAGTCTATATCGGTCTGTATCAGTCTGTATCAGTCTATATCAGTCTGTATCAGTCTATATCAGTCTGTATCTGTCTATATCAGTCTATATCAGTCTGTATCAGTCTGTATCAGTCTATATCAGTCTGTATCAATCTATCAGTCTGTATCAGTCTATATCAGTCTGTATCAGTCTATATCAGTCTGTATCAGTATGTATCAGTCTATATCAGTCTATATCAGTCTGTATCAGTCTATATCGGTCTGTATCAGTCTGTATCAGTCTATATCAGTCTGTATCAGTCTATATCAGTCTGTATCAGTATGTATCAGTCTATATCAGTCTATATCAGTCTGTATCAGTCTATATCGGTATGTATCAGTCTGTCACAGTCTATATCAGTCTATATCGGTCTGTATCAGTCTGTATCAGTCTATATCAGTCTATATCGGTCTGTATCAGTCTATATCAGTCTATATCAGTCTGTATCAGTCTTAATCGGTCTATATCAGTCTGTATCAGTCTATATCAGTCTGTATAAGTCTGTATCTGTCTATATCAGTCTATATCTGTCTATATCAGTCTATATCGGTCTGTATCAGTCTGTATCAGTCTATATCAGTCTGTATCGCTCTATATCAGTCTATATCAGTCTGTATCAGTCTGTATCAGTCTGTATCAGTCTATATCAGTCTATATCAGTCTATATCAGTCTGTATCAGTCTATATCAGTCTATATCAGTCTGTATCAGTCTATATCAGTCTGTATCAGTCTGTATCAGTCTGTATCAGTCTGTCACAGTCTGTATCAGTCTGTATCAGTCTGTATCAGTCTATATCAGTCTGTATCAGTCTGTATCAGTCTATATCAGTCTGTATCAGTCTGTATCAGTCTGTATCAGTCTGTATCAGTCTATATCAGTCTATATCAGTCTGTATCAGTCTGTATCAGTCTATATCAGTCTATATCAGTCTGTATCAGTCTGTATCAGTCTATATCAGTCTATATCAGTCTGTATCAGTCTGTATCAGTCTGTATCAGTCTGTATCAGTCTATATCAGTCTGTATCAGTCTGTATCAGTCTGTATAATAGTCTTTATTGTGATACAGACTTTGGGAGCTCTGGATCGCTGTGTGAAAGTGTGTTCCAGTTCCTGCTAATATCCAGCCGCTCGTCATGCTGGTGCTGAAACCATAGACTGTAAATATTAACGGACGTAGTCAGGCCTGTCTGTGCCGTTCTAACTAATGTGCCAAAAATGGTGCTTTCATGGAGTGATTCAAAATGGCCGCGGGGGCGCATCACGAGCTCCATTCATTTAAACGAGTGACTTCAAAAATTCACAGCGACTAAACTAGACTGGTCCAGAACACTCAGCATTGACACGTGTGGAACGAAGCTTTGGGCCAAGAGCCAACTTTGGGTCCATCCTGTAAAGACGTTTTCCAGAGGTAAGAAGATGCTATATGTAGCGGCCAAAACTTGCCCTGTGCGAGCTCCGCTGGATGCAGTGTCTCTCACCATGAAACAGA